>ML248025.1:44028-117929 GCA_005239495.1 Nicotiana undulata
AATTATATGCGGCTAAGTACTAGTTAGTACTTAGTTCTTACTTAGCCGCTCTTTTTTGAATATATGCAAGTTATGACTTTTTTTTGCTTTGAGCCTTTGTTTCACTCTTATGTCTTTTGCATGTTTTGATTTTTGAGGTTTTTGTTTTACCTCTAATTTTTGCATGAATATGTTGAAATCACTCGTACCTTTTCGTAGTAGGCACTGTGTTGTATATAAAATGTGAGCCTTTTTTGTAGTAGGCTTTGTTTATGAAAGAGACCCTTTTATGATTGACATTTAATGAAGAAGACGTCTCAACTTCATAATGGTGTTATAATGAAATAGAGTGATAGGAATTTTTCACATGATTAAGAATATTTCTGAGGAAAGTTTTTTGTTTGGACTTCCACGACATTTTACATGTGTTTTTATTATCGTCTAAAACTCATGTTGCAACTGTTTTTATTTAATAGATTTGATATACACTTGTATTTCGTAACTGTTTTTCATAAGTAACGTTTTTCGAGTTAATATAAGGGAACAACTGTTTTTCATTAGTAACAATTTTTATAAAGATTGGGATTTTTACCCGTAACTGTTTTTGTTACCAACAGTTTTTAATAAGTACGAGGGAAATGCTTTTTCATCCGTAACTGTTTAATTTGATAACAATTTTCTGAACAAATACAAGGATTTTGATCTTTCATCCGTAATTGTTTTATTTGATAATAGTTTTCTATATGAGTACAAAGATTTCGTAACTATTTTAAATCACAACAGTTTTTGAATGAGTACAATGGTGATGATCTTTTACCCCTAACTGTTTTTGTTACAACAGTTTTGAATAAGTAAAAATATGTGCATTTCTTCCTCGTGGCTAATATTTTGCCTTTCAACATGAACATGTTCGAAGGTTTTTTGAATTAGGCTTTGTATTTGAGTCTTTGGCTCTTTCGATTCTGCTCGTATCACTTGACTTGTTGGGTAAATGGATCTTAAGGCTCGAGCTTTGACTTTCTGATAGTCTTCTTTGCTTCGTCTTAGCCTTCCATACTGTATAGTCCCCCAAGTGTTTGAGCTTTGAAGAATGAAATCTCGAGCACTTGACTATTCCTTCCTTGTGGTCCTTTTCCTGAAAAGGAAAATCGTGCGGGACTCGACGGTATATAGTTTTTTAGATGATGACGTCTTAACCCGTTAAAACGTCCATCAGAAAGTTTAACCCTAGACCGGGAATTCAGTTATTTCCTCGCGTCTTTGCAGGTCTAATATCATCATCTGGTGATGGGTTAGCTTTATGCCTATCATCTAAAAAAGTTAGTAAAATTTTAAATGTTCAAAATAAAATCGAACGTGTGATACCTGACCGGGGGTACTTCTTTTCCTTAGAAGTAGTACTTCTTCAAGTGGATGGCATTCCAGCTTGTCGGTAGGATTCTGCCGTCCATAGCTTCTAGCTCGTAGGCGCTCTTCCCAGCTATGCCTCGGACTTTGTAGGGTCCTTCCCAATTTGGACTTAGCTTTCCTGTGACTGCTTATTTAGTTGATTGAAAGACTTTTTTGAGGACGAATTCCCCAATCTTGAAGTATCTGAGATGAGCTTTACGGTTGTAGTAACGCTCTATGATTTGTTTTTGAGCTGCCATCCTTATTAATGCTTCTTCCCTTTGTGGTTCGAGCAGGTCCAGATTAGTCCTTAACTCATCGTCGTTTGCTTTCTCCGTGGCTGTTATAAACCTTATGCTTGGTTCGCCAATCTCCACTGGTATTAAGGCTTCTAAGCCATAGACAAGTGCGGAAGGAGTTTCTCCCGTGGCTGTTTTTGATGTTATTATGTATGCCAATAATACCGCTGGTAATTCATCATGCCAATTTCCTTTGGCTTTATCTAGCCGCTTCTTTATATTGTTGATGATGATTTTATTTGTTGATTCAGCTTGACCATTAGCCACGAGGTGGTATGGTGTTGAAGTGATCTGTTTGATTTGCCAGCTTCCAAAGAATTCTGTGATTTGAGAGCCTATGAATTGTGGGCCATTATCACACATGATTTCCTTTGGTATCCTAAAGCGGCATATTATGTTTCGCCATAAGAAGCTTTTAACTTCCTTTTCTCTCACTTGTTTGAATGCTTCTGCCTCTACCCATTTTGTGAAATAATCGGTATGTACGAGTAGAAACCGTACCTGTCTTTTAGCTGGGGGAAGAGGTCCCACTATGTCCATACCCCATTTCATGAAGAGCCACGGAGATATAATTGTATGCAACAATTGCGCAGGTCGATGCATGTTATTGGCGAACCTTTGGCACCTGTCGCATTTAGATACGAAGTTCTCGGCATCTTCTTCCATCTTAGGCCAATAGTACCCGACTCTGATTAGGGTTTTTACCAAGGATCTCGCTCCTGAATGATTTCCACAGTGTCCTTCATGGACTTCTTTCATCACAAACTCCGTCTGATTAGGTCCGAGGTATTTAGCAAGGGGCCCTCCGAACATCTTGCGATATAGTGAATTTCAAATGAGGCAGTACCGTGCAGCTTTGTGGCGAAGTGCTTGATCTGTTTTCTTGTTTTCAGGTACGGTGCCATTCCGCAAAAAATTAAGAATTTCGTTTCTCCAATCTTATGTTAAATTGTTTAAAGTTACCTCATTTCTTTCCTGGTCGATCACTTAATGGAATAGATGAACGACGATTGTATTGTCGTTGTTTGTTACTTCCGTGACTGGTGCGAGGTTAGCCAATGCATCTGCCTCTACATTTTCCACCCTAGGTATTTGTATTACCTTCCATGTTTTAAATTGTCATACGAGCTCTCATGCCTTTTCCATATACTGTTTCATCCGAGTCTCTCGAGCGATATAAGTCCCCTGCATCTGATTTACTATCAGTTGGGAGTCGTTGTTAATTACGATTTGCTCGATTGAGAGTTCTCGTGCGAGTTCTAGTCTTGCAATGACAACTTCGTACTCTGCTTCATTGTTAGTTATAAGATAACATTTAATAGTCTGTCGTATCTTCTCACCCGTGGGTGATATTAATACTATGCCTAAGACGGCGCCTTTTACATTGGAAGAGCCATCAGTAAATAGGGTCCATAGACCTGGATTAGCACCGTTAAAGAGTTGTAACTCCTTTTCAACTTCAGGGACAATGCTATTACTAAAGTCAGCAACACAATCAGCTAATATTTGAGACTTAATTGCAGTCCTAGGCTGATATATTATTTCATGCTCACTTAATTCTCTGGCCCATTTGGCTAGTCTTCCTAACAATTCTTGCTTATGCAAAATATTTCTTAAAGGATATGAAGTCACAACAGTGATTGGATGACATTGAAAATATGGCCGTAATTTTCTAGATGACATTATTACAGCTAAGACTAACTTTTCTAGATGTGGATATCTGGTTTCAGCATCTAGTAAATTTTTGCTTACATAATAAATAGGAGATTGTTTACCTTTATCTTCTCTTACCAATACTGCACTTACAGCAATTTCTGAGACAACTAAGTAGATGTATAATCTTTCCCCTTTTTTGGCTTTGATAGCAGCGAATATTTTGATAGATAAGCCTTCGGATTCTTGAGGGCCTGTTGACATTCTTCAGTCCATTCGAACTGATTCTGCTTTTTGAGGACTGAAAAGAATTTAAAACTTTTTTCGAAAGACCTAGAAATAAATCTTCCCATAGCTTCTATTCTCCCCGTTAGTCTTTGAACTTCTTTTTTATTTGTTAGTATATCAGATATTTCTTCTATAGCTTTAATTTGAGCGGGATTTACCTCTATTCCTCTATTTGATAGAAGGAACCCAAAAATTTACCTGATTGTACACCGAAAGCGCATTTTTCTGGATTCAACTTCATATTATACCTGCGTAAAATGTCAAAAGTAATAGAACGGTGCTGGAAATTGTCTTCCGCCCGTGTTGATTTTACCAGCATATCATCAATGTAAACTTCCATCGTTTTCCCCAGATGTTCCTGGAACATCTTAGTCACTAGCCTTTGATAGGTGGCTCCAGCGTTTTTTAAGCCAAAAGGCATGGCTTTATAGCAGTAAGTCCCCAAGTTCGTAATGAAGGAGGTTTTTTCCTCGTTTAAGGGATCCATTTTAATTTGATTATAACCACAATATGCATTTAGAAAGCTTAATAATTCATGACATGCGGTAGAATCAATCATTTGATCTATATGTGGTAATGGGAATGAATTTTTGGGGCATGCTTTATTTAAATCAGTATAATCTACGCATATCCTCCATTTGCCATTCTTTTTCGGTACCACCACAGTGTTAGCTAACCAATTGGGGTACGTTACCTCTCGTATCAAACCAATTTTCAAGAGTTTTTGTACCTCTTCGTGAATCACTTTGTTCTTGAATGGTCCTTGCTTTTTTTTTCTGCTTAACAGGTATGAAGGATGAATCTTCATTTAGTTTATGAGTCATAACTTTTAGTGGAATACCTGTCATATCTGAGTGGGACCACGCAAAGCAATCTGCGTTAGCCTTTAAATAATCAATTAACGTACCCTTTCGACCGGGGCTCACCCTCGTGCCTACATACACCTTCTGTTCATGTTTTTTTTTCAAACAATGGAACAACTTCGAGCTCTTCCGTAGTTGTTTTGATGTGTTCGTCTTCTTCCGATTCATGAATAACGTATGGTCTAGAGTCAACATCTATGTGGTCCAACGCATCTTCCGTGGTGACTGGATTCACCTTCTCGTGGGTATCTCCCCTCGTACCTGTTTGAACATTTACTTCTATCGTACCTGTTTGGTCAGTATTTTTTTCCGTACTTGTTTGGCCGGTGACATCTCTTTGAAAGATTTCTCTATTTTCCGGTTCTTCCGTCTCTTTTTTGTTATAAATTGGCACAAAATTTATATTTCTGGAGGTCTGTTTATCACCTCTAATTTGTTTGATTCCCCATTCTGAGGGGAATTTAATTACCTGGTGTAAGGTGGATGGTACTGCTTTCATGTCGTGGATCCAAGGCCTTCCCATAATCACGTTATAAGTCATGTCAGTATCAATGACTTGGAATTTGGTGTGCTTAGTTATTCCCTCGGCGTAAGTGCTACGTTTGATCTCTCCTTTGGTTATCACTGTAGAGTTATCAAACCCTAATATGACTCGTGCCTTTGGGATCACCTAATTTCCCATGAGCATTTCTTCCACGACTCTTAACAAGATGATATTGACTGAACTGTCTGGATCAATCAACACTCTTTTAACGTTAGTGTCATGAATGATTAAGGATATTACCAGAGCATCATTATGCGGAAGCATTAGTCCGCCAAAATCTGCATCGTCAAAGGTTATGTCATCTTCATCTGGATTTTCTCGAATCCGCTTTTCGTGGGTAATTGTGACCTTCGAGGCTAATTTGCAAACTATTTTGTTCACTTCTTATCCTCCATGTATCACGTTAACGGTTCTTTTTGGAGAAGTAGGCTTCCGGGGCTCCTGTCTGTTCTTCATATATGCTTGTTTACCTTTATCACTAAACAGTTCTGTTAAATAGCCCTGTTTCAATAAGTGTTCTGTTTCACCTTGTAAAAATCTACAATCTGCAGTCCTGTATCCATGATCATTATGGAACTCAAACCAGAAATCTGGGTTTCTTTTATTTGGGTTTGACTGTATTTCTTTGGACCATTTAACCTTATCTCCCATATTTCTTAGAAACATGTTCAGGAGTACTTACATTAAAGGTATGACCCAATGCGTACATTACCTCTAGGTCGTTCATCCTGATCCTTTCTGGATCTGGATGAGATGAGCCCTCATCTCTGCTTGGTGGTCTATAATCTGACCTAGTGTTTTCGAACCTGGGACAAGTTTCACGCCTCGATGGTCCTAAGTAAGGATCGTACCTTTTTTTACCTGATCTCTTGTCTGATTCAGAATGTCTGGATTTGGAATGATCTTCATCTCTCGAACGAGCAATGATATCTTCTTCTATTCGAAGTTTAGTAGTGTACCTGTTATATACATCATTCCACGTTCTAGCTGGGAATTCTCTTAGACTTTCTTTGACTCTCCTTGTGGCTTCCGAGATTTTGTCATTTAGATTACTTGTGAATGCCATGGCTGCCCAATTATCAGGAACCTTGGGTAATTCCATTCTTTCTCGTTGGAACCTGTCTACAAATTCACGGATTAGTTCCGTGTCTCCTTGCTTTACTTTAAATATGTCCTCCATTCTTTTCTCGACTTTTTGTGCTCCGGAGTGTGCTTTTATGAAAGAATCGGCAAGTTCAGCAAAAGAATCAATAGAATTTTCAGGGAGAAGAGAATACCATGTTAGGGCTCCTTTGGTAAGTGTTTCTCCGAATTTTTTGACAAGGACTGACTCAATCTCCTATTTTGTTAAGTCGTTGCCCTTTACTCTAGTAGTAAAAGTTGTCACATGGTCGCGTGGGTTAGTTGTTCCATCATACTTAGGAACGTCCGACATTTTAAACTTCTTGGGTATAGGCAAGGGTTTTGCGCTTGGTTTCCAAGGTTGTTGAGAGTATCTATCAACATCAATGCCCTTGACAACAGGTGGTACTCCAGGAATTTGCTCGATTCGATTGTTTTGTTCCTTTATTTGTTTCTGCATGGTTAGCAGTAAATTTTGTAATTCAGAGTTATTAGTCATACCTGGTATCGCTTCGATAGATTCGTTAGGGGTGTCACCCCTTGCAGAGTTTGCCAACCCGGACTGAGGATTTTCCATGGTGATAGTATTATTTGGAGGTGGGGTAGGCGATGCAAACGCTAGGCAGAAATTATAAAAGATTGCCTTCGCGAATTTTCACTCATTCTTCTCCATTTTTTGACGAGTTTGGGGATTTGGGTAGTGATTTTTAAGAGGAATCGAAGGTTATCAACTAGGTAAGTTACTTGGTGTAACGACCATGTCCGTCGTTACGTAAAAAACCTACAGTATAATTGTTGTTATTGACTTGATATAGATTGGTTATACTGTAATTGATGTATCAGAGTTGATAGGCTTGAAATCGAATGGTTGTAGTGAGAATTCAATCAATTAGCCTTTTAAAATAGCCTTAAAATGGGAAAAAGTCAACTAAGAGTTGAATTATTAGTAAACGACCTCAGAATGCGGATTTTATGGTTCGAATAGGTTTGTTAGGTGATTTGGGACTTAGGAGTATGTTCAGAACAATTTTGTGAAGTCCGGTGTAGAATTATGCTTGAATTGGCGGAAGTTAGTTTTTGGCGATTCCGGACGGCAGTGGAAAATAGGCTATCATGGTCGGAATGGAATTCCGACAGTTGGAACAAGTTCGTAATGTCTATTTGGACTTGTCTGCAAAATTTCAGGTCAATCCGAGTTGATTTGGATAGTTTCGGCATCATTGGTGAATTTTAGAAACATCAAAGTTCTTAGGCTTGAATCCGATTTAAATTTGGAGTTTTGATGTTAGTTTTGGTGTTTTGAGAGTGCAACTAAGTTTGAATGATGTTATGGGATATGTTGGTAAGTTTGGTTGGGTTCCCGAGAGGCTCGGGATTGATTTCGGGTGATTAACGGACTTATTTGGACTTAGAACAATTTCTGGTTTTCTGGTTTTTGTGCACAGTGATTTTGTTCACTGCGATCGCGGGTGAAGTGGTGCGATCGCAGAGAGTTAATTATGGACAGGCTCAGATTGTTCTATGCGATCGCAATAAGGGAGATGCGATCGCGGAGTAGAAAGGGCCCAATGCAGTGCGATCGCATTGATTGAGCTGCGATCGCGTAGAGATAGCCAGGCGCGTGGGGAGCAGGGTCAGTTGTTCTTCGCGATCGCATGAGCCAGACTGCGAACGCGTAGGTTGAGGTTCTATTGAACCGCGATCGCGTGAGTTTTGTTACAATCGCGGAGGTTTGGGGGAATTGGTCAGTGCGATCGCAGGGCCAAGGCTGCGATCGCGGAGAGTAAATCACTGGGCAGTTAAATAATAACCCTTCCGCGACTTAAACCCTCTTTTACACAATTGTTGAGCGGAGGAGAGCTTTTTGGGAGATTTTTGGAGGAGAAAATCAGTGGGTATTACAGAGGTAAGTCATTTGATTATTAAAACTCGTATGGGTGATTAAAGACCATAATCTCAGCCTTTAATTCATGAAAAACAGTAGAAAAATAGGATTTTGGGGCATGAGATTATGAGACCTTCAAGGGTCGATTTGAGGGGTCAAACGGACTCCGATTTTGGTGTTCTTTATATGTACGGACTCGTGGGAAGATGAAGAACACTTTTCTGTAAAAATTTCTGAGTTTCGGGACGCGGGCCCGGGGGTCGGGTTTTGCCCGGTTTCGGATTTTTGAGTAAAATTGATATCTTTCGATTGGAAATTGTTCCTTAAGCCCATATTGATGATAAAAATCTGAACTTGGTAGATTTGGAGCCTTCGGAGGTTGATTCGAGAGGCAAGCGCATTGCGGAATTATTTTCGGGCTAGTTTTGAGGTAAGTAATGTCTTTAAATCCTGTCTTGAGGGTATAAAACCCCGGACTATGCACCCTTTCACGGGTTTTGAAATAAAAAGGTGGAAACTTTGGAACATGTTTCCTATTTAGGCGACTATTGAGTTGCGAAACCGATTTTTAAGCCTTTGCTTAATTAGTATTTATACATTATGATATGTTTTGGGCTGTAAGCCGTGTTTGGGGCCTAGTGCCGACTTGTTTACCCTTCAGGGGTTATGTTTTACTATTTTCCTCACTAATATGTTGTGATTTTTACTTAGTCTTTTCTGTGAAATTATTTTGACACTTAGAGTATTTTGATACTACTTCTTGAAAATGAAATACTGTTTTTGGGTCGATAACCCGGTATATTATGGTCTGAAGGGCAAATTGAGAGTGTCTGACTGAGTGAGGTTGCTGGCCTATACTGTGAGGATGATATGATATGAGTGAGGTTGCGGGCCTATATTGTGTGTGAATTATTACATGATATGGCTTGTTATTGCGCTTGGGCTGTAGGAGCCCCTCCGGAGTCTGTAGACACCCCCAGTGAGTGCCGGTATCGATTGAGTGATGCCCGCTGGGCTTATGAAGAGTGATTGTGAGGTTGCCTGATGGGCAGAGTGATTGTGAGGTTTCCTGATGGGCAGAGTGATTGTGAGGTTGCCTGATGAGCAGATTGATTGTGAGGTTGCCTGATGTGCAGAGTGATTGTGAGGATGCCTGATGGGCTGATACTGAAAAATATTGTTACAAGAAATGATTATGGCCCGAGGGGCAGTTTTATGAAAGGTTTTACTGAGTTTTCAAACTATGATTTACTTCGTTTTCGCATTGGTTTTACTGAGAATTTTACTGAGATATATTGATATTGCACTTGTTTCAAATGTTTTCTGGAAACTGATTTCGAACTCATTATTTGATGAATGCTACGTGGTGACTTGGTGTTTTACTGGTTTGTTGAATTGTGTACATGTTCTGTGTGTTTATATTACTCAGACTGTGATTTATTTTCATTACTACTAAGTTGGCGTACTCATAAAGACTCCCCGTGCCACTGTGCACAGACCCAGGTACGAGCTCGCATCAGTAGCTGACGCAGGTTCGTTAGCAGCATTCACGGGATTTCGAGGTAGCTGTCCAGCGTCCACAGCTTCTCCATTTCCCTTCCTTATTATGTTTTAGCTCTTGATTTAGAGACTTATATTATAGTTTTAGAAGAGTTAGATTTAATTATTCTTAGATGCTCATGACTATTGACTCCAGTTCTTGGGAGGTTTGTTAGATTATTATTGGGGCGTTAGACCTATATAAATTATTCTTTATTGAATTGCTGTTTATTTTGCATTATGAACTGTTAAATGAGAAGAAGTGCGTAGTAATGTGATGGTTGGCTAGCCTAGTTCCACGATAGGCACCATCACGACCTGTTAGGATTTGGGGTCGTGACACTTGGGCTTCATTTTTTGTGTTTGTGATGATTTTCCTACTGTTTAATCATGATATTGGTGGAAATTAAAGAAGAAGTTTGGGGATTAGGGCTTGAAATTGGAGAGCTTAATGTGAGGATTTGAGGGGCCATTTGCCATCGGATTTTGATGAATTTGGTATGTTTGGACTCGTGATAGTATAAGGGTCCTAGTTTTGCAAATTTTATCAAATTCCGAGATGTGGGCCTGGGGGTCGGGTTTGGCCAATTTCGGAATTTTCGATGTAATTTGATTATTTTTGCGTGGGTTTTATTTCTTCTGCGTATATTGATGATATGAATCTAATTTTGAATAAATTCGGGATGATTTGAGGCCGAGTCGAGCGGCAAGGGTATCGCGAAGTATATTTTCATCCGGTTAAGTAACAATTATAAATCTAGACCTGGGGGTATTAAACCCCGGAATTTCATACTATTTTGATAAATGAGGTGACACACATGCTAGGTGACGGGCGTGTGGGCGTGCACCGGTAGGGATTGTGACTTGGTCCGTCCCGTGGCGACTATTGAGTTGCGTATTTGATAGGTTTTATATGATTTTCATGTGTTTTAGAAAGGATTCCATTAACTTGGGTTGAATGCCATGTTTGGGGCCTTGTGTCGTACTGTTTAGACCCTCATGGGGTATTTTACTACTTTCCTCACGCTATTTTTGATAGAAAATATATTCTCAGCCATGATTTATACATGTTTACTGTTAAATTATGTTCATCACATTATTTTTAAATATATGAAAGATATTTTAGTGTGAGTCCCCTGACTTGTACTGAATTTCCCGAGTGGCTTGTGAAGATGATGACTGCGTGAGGATGAGGGCCGGATTGTGAGGATAGTTATGGATCGGGCTGCACGCCGCAGCGTTATATATATATATATATATATATATATATATATATATATATATATATATATATGGATCGGGTTGCACGCCGCATCGATATTGGGTCGTGTTGCACGCCGCAACGATATAGCGCTTGGGATGTAGCAGCCCCTCCGGAGTCTGCACACCCCCAGTGAGCGCAGTGGACTATATATGGATCGGGATGCACGCCACAACGGTTATTATATGGTACCTATTGAGCGTGAGTGCTAAGTGTCAATGCTGATTGGTGATAATTGTGTCACGAGTGACTGAGAGGCTTACCGAGAGGCTACATTTGTGAGTGATACTTTTCCCGAGGGGCTTATGATTATGAAACTACTATTTTCACTATTTTTTACACGGAGCCTCTATTAAAAATGTTGAACAAATAATTTAAACAAGCTTTCATTGAAAACTTGAAATTAAACGAGATATTCGTGAAAAGTTGGTATTAGAGCCTAGGTTACATAGGACTCACCGGTCATGAGCAGGTTAGTAGAGTCTTGCAGGTCGGTACGGCGACGTCTGTACTTATCTCAAGAGGTTGTAGAACCCTTAGGAAAAATCTCATATTCTTGAATTCTTGTCATGCGAACATGTTTATTCTGGTAACTAAAATTCTACTGTTTAATTCTCTCATAGATGGTGAGGACACGTGCCACCGGAGAGGATGATCAGCCACCAGCTAGGTCCGTGAAGGGTCGAGGCCGCGGTCAGGGACATGGCAGAGGTAGGGGTGCAGCCCGCGCAGCAGCCGGGGCAGTACCCGTAGACCCAACTATTATTCCAAATCAGGTCCTAGCCGCAGATGTTCCAGCGGGACCAACCCAAACACCAGTTGTGCCTATTGTTATTCTGGGTCTTCAGTAGCCCTAGGCTCTGATTTTGACCATGTGGACCAGTCTTGCACAGGCGGTCATTGTTACTTCTACAGCCGCTACTTCTTAGGCCGAGGGAGGCAGTCAGACTCCTTCTACCTGTACACCTGAGCAGGTTATTCGGGGAATTCAGACACCGGAGGCAGCTCCAGCCCAGCCGGTTGCACATGTTCATGATTATGTGATTCAAGCCATGCCAGATGACGAGCAGTGCATGTTGGAGAGGTTTGGTAGAATTCATCCTTCGACATTCGGTGGTGCTGAGGGTGAGGATGCCCAAAGTTTCTTAGACAAGTGTCAGAGGATTCTTCGTACAACAGGGATATTGGAGACCAGTGGGGTCTTGCTTACTACTTTTTAGTTATCGGGAGCTGACTTTACTTGGTGGGAGGCTTATGAGAGGCGTAGGCCTGTTGGTGCAGCGCCCCTGACCTGGCAGTAGTTTTCCAATCTCTTCCTAGAGCAGTATGTCTCGCAGCCCCGCAGAGCCGAGCTGCGTAGGAAATTTGAGAAGTTGTGTCAGGGTGATATGACGGTGACGCAGTACGAGATGAGATTTTCAAAGATTTCCCCTCATGCTAATTGGTTGGTCCCTATAGAGACATATAGGATCAGGAGGTTCATGGATGGCCTCACATATCAGCTTTGTATTCTTATGACCAGAGAGAGGGTATTGGGTGCTACTTTTGAGCAGGTTGTTGATATTGCCTGAGATATTGAGTCAGTTCGTCGCCAGAAGAGAGATGAGAGGGAGGCCAAGAGGTCTCGGCGATCTGGTAGCTTTGGTGGTGTTCCTTCAGGAGGACAATTATAGCACGACAAAGGTTGTCCGTTCAGGCAAGCTTAACCAGCTCGCTCAGGTCATCGTGGTGGATCAGCTGGTTGTGGTCCTCACAGTTCTCATTAGGGGCACCCATCATTCAGTGCTCTTCCAGCCCAGAGTTAATCTCGTGCACCATCGGTTCAAGGTTAATCTATGCATGGTTCTTCTATTGGTTATCCTGGTGTTAGGGGTTCCCTTCAGTCCCCACCTCCAGCACCGGGGAGTTGTTACGAGTGTGGAGAGTTTGGGAATATGAGGAGGCAGTGTCCTCTTCTTCTTGGGGGTCCATCTCAGAAGAGGAGTCAGCCCTCGACTTCAGCTCCAGTTACTTCACCACCCGCCCATGCAGCTAGGGGTGAGGGTCAAGCAGCTAGAGGCCGCCCTAGAGGGGGAGGACGATCAGGTAGAGATCAGGCCCGCTTTTATGCACTTCCATCCAGACCAGATGTTATGGCCTCACATACAGTGATAACATGTATTGTCTCAGTTTGTCACCGAGATGCTTCGGTCTTATTTGATCCTTGTTCCACGTATTCCTATGTTTCATCATAATTTGCTCATATTCTGGATATCCTCCGTGAGTATTTAGTTACATCTGTTCATGTGTCGACTCCGGTGGGCGATACTATTATTGTGAATCGCGTATATCGCTCATGTGTGGTATCTATTGGGGGTCTAGAGACCCGAGTAGATCTGTTATTGCTTAGCATGGTTGACTTTGATGTGATATTGGGCATGTATTGTCTATGTACGTGTCATGTTGTTCTAGATTGCCATGCTAAGACCGTGACTTTGCGATGCCGGGATTTCCGAGGGTTGAGTGGAGAGGTTCTATTGATTATGTGCCTAGTAGGGTGATTTCATTCCTGAAGGCTCAATGCATGGTGGAGAAAGGGTGTTTATCTTATTTAGCTTTTGTGAGGGATGTTAGTGTTGATACTCCCACTATTGATTTGGTTCCTGTAGTTCGTGATTTTTCGAACATGTTTCTTACAGACCTGCCAGGAATGCCGCCTGACAGGGACATTGATTTTGGTATTGATTTGGTGCCAGGCACTCAGCCTACTTCAATTTTACCATATCGTATGACACTGGTGGAATTGACAAAATATAAAGAGCAACTTCAGGAACTCCTAGATAAGGGGTTTATTCGGCCTAATGTGTCACCTTGGGGTGCACCGGTGTTATTTGTGAAGAAGAAGGATGGTTCCATGAGAATTTGTATTGACTATAGGAAATTGAAAAAGGTTACAGTAAAAAATAACTATCATTTGCCTCGCATTGATTATTTGTTTGACCAGCTTCAGGGAGCCAAGGTGTTTTCTAAGATTGATTTGTCATCCGAGTATCATCAGCTGAAGATTCGTGATTCTGATATTTCTAAGATAGCTTTCAGGACTCGTTAGAATCACCTAACAAAGCTATTCGAGCCATAAAATCTACCTTCAGAGGTCGTTTACCAATAAGTCAACTCCCAGTTGACTTTTCCAACTATAAGGCTAATTTAAGAGACTAAGTGTCTCAATTCTCACCACAACCACTTCGAACCCGAACCACCCAACTCCAACACATCATAAGCAACTACACAATGCATAACAAGACAGAAACGGGAATAACTGTGCAAATTCTACGGAATGACCGGCCGGGTCGTTACAGGTTGGTTAGGCGGGTCGTGACTGGGTTTAGAAGGTTGGGTCATTTGGTTTGGGCTGAGGTATTTGGGTTAGGTGTTTGAGGGTTTTGGGCTATCCAATTTGTCTGACAATTGGTTCAAAAATGGGTTGTTGTTTAAATGCCCCATATTTATCAAACAATAATTTATAAACGTAATTAATAAATAACAAAATATTATTTGAGTACTAAAATGATTAAAAATAATAACTTCACATTATAAAAATATAAAAAGTTATTTTGGCACAAGTAATGTAATTATACATGAATATAGGCTATTACTCCAAAAATGTGCAATTAGCCTAAAAATTTAAATGTAATTATAGAAAATGAAGTAAAATATTATAAAATACAAATGTTGGTGTAAATAATATGTTTGGATGATTAAATCATCATAAAAAATAATTTGAAGGATAATTATTGGATATTTATATAATAAAATGCAGAAAGAAATTAATTTAGAGCTTCTAAAATTATGAAAAATGCTTGTATAGGTTTGTAAACTTTGGTGATGCAAATATGATATTTTGAAAACATATATACATTTCAAAAATATGATAAAAAAATTGGGTATCAACACCCAAATTCATGAAATTCTTTCAAAATGCCAACTTTTCACAATAAGCGTTGTAACGCTCCCAGGTCATTCAAATCCCGATCCGAGCATACGCCCAAGTCCACAATCATCATATGAACCTATTTGAACCTTCAAATTCTGATTCCGAGGTCGTTTACTCAAACGTCAAACCTTAGTCAACTCTTCCAACTTAAAGCTTCCACTACTAAAAATCAGGTTTTAGCGACGGACAAATTCTGTAGCTAAATAGAAAAAACCGTTGATAATCTCATTTAGCAACGGATTAACAACAAATTATCAATAAATTCTGCTAGATACAAGCGTTTTAGCGACGATGTTCATAGCTAATTCGAGTTTTTTTTTTAGTCTTCCGAAATGAGAATTTTCTTTCCAAATAAACTCTAAACTTCATGAAATTCAATTCCGACCTCAGGCACAAGTCATAATACCTGAAGTGAAGCTAACCAAGGACTCAACCTGACGAATAATGCGCTAGAGCTCAAAACAATCAGTCAGTTCATTACAAAAAAGATTCCTTGAATCATCTATTTAAAGTTACTTATCATGATTTATATTTAACTCATTCAGATATTTCCTTTATTACTTCCCGTGCAATTCTAACTACAAAGAATGATTTTGTTGATAAAATAAATGATGTTAATTTCTTAATTCCCAACTAATGAAAAAGTCAATTTAGCTACTGATGAAACCTTTGATCCGAAAGATCGAAGTGAGTATGAAGACTTTTTGCAAACTTTAAATCATCCTGGTTTACCTCCTTTTAAACTGGCTCTAAAGAAAAATTGTCCAATTACATTATTAAGAAACTTGAATCCTTATGAAGGTTTGTGCAATGGGACACGATTAATATATAATGACTTCAAATCTCATGCTATTAGTGCTATAATATCCTGTGGTGATTTTAAAAATAAACACGTTTTCATTCCGCGAATACCACTATTAACATTAGAAGACGAATAACTACCTTTTATATTTAAAAGAACAAAGTTTCCAATACGATTATGTTTTGTCATGACTAAAAATAAAGATCATGGCCAAGCATTAGATTTTATTTGCATTTATTTGCAAGAACCTGTATTTTCTCATGGTCAGCTATGCGTTGCTTTATCCAGAGCTAAAGGTTCTAACTGTGTCAAGGTATTAATTAGACTACTTACAACTGACGGCTATGATGGACACTCCACATATAATGTAGTCTGTGATGAAATTGTCGGGAAAAATCTTTGTCTAACATGGACCATCATCCCTAATAGTAAGTGTGATGTACAACTTGTTCATTCTTTGCATTCTTCCATTTTGTATTATAACTATTTTGACAATATTACATAAGCTCATTATTATATTATGATGTGTTATACTTGTAGATTACATCTAAATGGCAGAAAGGTTTAACATCAATGCGATTACTTCAGAAACGGAAGAATGGACCTGCAAGGTTCAAATAGTTTATAACGGTAGACCTAGAGACAATAGAGAGAAAACGAAAAAGTATCAACTATGATTTTGCAAGATGGAGAGGTGTCTTTAGCGGATTCATAACTTTTCCAGTAGTAATAAATTAATATTATCCTAATTGTGTCTTCTTTTGTTACAGTAAAACCAAGTCGAATGCATTATATTCAATGCTGAGATAATGCATTTTGAAGATCTATTTCTCTTTTTCCATACTTACTTGGTGTCAGTTTCACACGATAAAGTATCAAACTATATGTATGAAAATCCAGTTAACAAATTTACATGGACAATTGATAGGTGCACCATTGTTGAGCAAATATATAACGACCAGACCGGTCATTTTACTTTCTAGAACTTCGTTCTCCTAAATAAGACTCCCCGTATGTGATTTTATTATTTTTTGACTTGCGGGGATGGTTAGTTCGGGATTTTGAAGGGTTCGGGTTTAAATCGGAACACTTAGTTCCTTAAGGCTGGCTAAAAGGCTAAGTTTGACTTCAGACAACGTTTTGAGTATATGGCCTTGGAATCAGGATATGACGGTTCCAATAGTTTTGTATGATAATTTCGTACTAGGCGTATGTGTCACGACCCACATCCCCAACCTTAGGGACTGTGATGGCGCCTAACACCACACTCTCTAGGCAAGCCAATGTTAGAATTCGATTAACTACTTTGCATTAATTATCCATTTAGACATATTAAAATAATCTAAAGTAAACTAAATCTATTGGTTTTCGATGAATAATTCCAAAGATAAAATAATAAATAATTAAATAAATGAACCACGAACTAATTATATAAGTAAGTATAGAACTACCCCAGAGTCTGGTGTCAGAATTCACAAACTACTAAAGAATATTACAAATACTGGGCTGAAAGAAATAGTATAACTGTTCTGAAAACAATAAAACAACGTATGTAAAATATGAGAAGACTCTCGGAATCTGCGAACGCCGACAGATGTACCTCGTGTCTCCAACTGAATAGGAAAGCTGCTTGAATTAGCTCACTGATGTCCAGTGCCTGGATCTGTGCAAAAGAGCATAGAGTGTAGTATCAGTACAACCGACCCCATGTACTGAGTAAGTGTCGAGCCTAACCTCGACGAAGTAGTGACAAGGCTAAGGCGGGGCATTAACAATATATCCTGTAACAATATAATTAATAAAGCAAGAAAGAAGTTTCAAACAAATAAACATATACTGCACAATAATAAAATAACTCAACTGCCTTTTCCAGGCCTTAGCTATAACCAATACTCAAGTAAAACTCCAAAATCCAAACTTTACTTTAAAATAATCACATGTGCTAAATATGAGAAAAAACCTGTAGAATAATACAAAATTTCCAAATTATTTAAAGTTTAAAAATGAATAAAAACATCATTTTTCACCCGTTTCACAATCTTGTTGCGGCGTGCAACCCGATCCCACCTATTCAAAATATCACAATCAATTATCCACCATTATCACACCAATTATCCACCCTTATCACATCAATTTATTCACCCTTATCACACCAATTTATTCACCCTTATCACACCAATTTATTCACCTTTATCACACTAATTAATTCACTCTTATCACACCTATTTATTCACCTTATCACACCAAATTTTGATTCAAAAGTTTCAAACAGAAAACAATATAGCCCGTAAGCCTTGTAAAACAACAATGTAAATAGTCAAGAAACCAACGTGAATATATATATATATATATATATATATATATATATATATATATTGTCACGACCCAAAATCCATAAGGTCGTGATGGCGTCGGACACCACTGTCAGGCTAGCCAATCATTAAATGGTTAAGTTAAATTTCTTGTTTTAGCATTTGTGAAATTATTACCTTTCACTTTATTACATAATAACTGAATAAAATCCGCAAAGTAAATACGACAGTTTAAGATTTTATTTTTATAAAATACACCCCAAATACATCCCAGAGCCCGGTGTCACAAGTGCATAAGCAAATTCTAAGAATTTCACAAATACTACAAAGCTTGTCCGAAATACAAATTGGACAAGGAATTTTAAAATGAAAATAAATATAGTATGAGGGAGACTCTGTCAGCTGCGGGTCGCCTCTGGATGATGCAGCTCACCTAAGTCTCCAAGCCGGCCACATCGTTGTGAAAGTACCTGTGCAATAAAAATGTACAATAAGTGTAGCATGAGTACGAGAACAACGTGTACTCGGTAAGTATCCCGTCTAACATCAGAGAGGTAGTGACGAGAGGTCGGAGTTGACACTTGCTAGAGGTCAATTTAACATAATCGAGTGAGACACTAAGCATGAATATCATAGGAAATTTAATAAATATCTGGGATAAAGAATGTCAGTTCTTCTTACATTTAACACTTTAACACCTCGTCATTTTAGTTGACAATTTATACTTTCCAGGCCAATAAACATGTATAAATCACAGGAAAGTACGCAACAATTATCATGCGCAAGATATGCCGAGTGTCGAACGGCGCAGACCAACAATAATAAAATGTGCACTGCCGAGGGTCGAATGGCTCGAACCATAGATGCATCTATCTGCCCCGCTCGCGAATCGATCATGCAACGCGGTTATACATAAATAACAAGGTCATCCTGCTCGCGAATCATACATGCGACTCAGGCACCCATAGTTACACATATTCACACAATAAACCACATTTTTATCAGGAAAGTTAGCTATTCAATGAAGTGATAGAATTCTCCTTTTAGCTATTCTGGGAATTTACTTGCCACTTTCGACAGGGTTTCAACATTATAGATTTATCTGAAACGCAATTATCCAAAGAAGAATCAATTCTCCTTCTAGATGATTAAGAAAAGTAAACTCTATCCTTCTTAGAGATTTAATTACTAATTGAGAGTCCCATGATATTTTATTGACAAGGTAACAGGTACGACAAGTAAAGTATGCTAGTGGGTCCTAGACTACTAGACATGGCATAATAGTAGCTACGCACGGACTCCCGTCACTTCGTGTGTACGTATCCCCCGTAATTAATATCATGTATTCATTTAGTTCACCTATGGGGAAAATTCCCCCTCACAAAGTTAGAAAGGATACTTACCTCGCTCCGAAATTCCATAACCGGCTTCCAAGCTCTTCCGATGACTCAAATCGTTGCAGAACGCTCCAAAACTAGCCAAATTCGACAAACTAATGTGAATATACTCTAATACTTGTTAATAATTCAAATTATGTAAATTCCCAATTCCGCTCGAAGAATTGACCAAAATGACCTCTGGCCCACGTGCCCGAATTCCAAAATTTCTTGAAGATAAACTCTACCCATAGCTTTACTAAGTCAATTATACAATTTACTCTAATTTTCATGCTCAATTTCGTGGCTAAAATCAAAATTACCAAATTCTAGGTTTTGTTCAAAATTCCCAATTATTTCCACAAATTCCCATACTCAAATCCGTACATAGACCATGCATTTAAATTAAAAAGAGTTGGAATTACTTACCTTGTGATCCTTGAAGAAAATCCCTCCTTGAAGCTCCCCACAATCGCCCATACCAAATGAAAATAGGAGAAGAAATGACAAACTTCCTGTTTTTAAATAGTCTGCCCAGGCTCATTTCCACACCTGCGGTCCCCATCTCGCACCTGCGGCTTCCTGAGCTCCAGCCAAAACTCGCACCAGCGGCCAAAGCCTCGCAAGTGCGGTCACACCAGATGACAGCAACTTCAGTCCTTCTTCAAATTCCAAATCTGATCCGTTAACCACCCGGAATCCACCCGAGGCCCCCGAGACTTCGTCCAATTTCACCAACGTGTTCCAAAATATAATGCGGACTTGCTCGAGGCCTCAAATCACATCAAATAACATCAAAACAACGAATCGCTCTCCAATTCAATCTTTATGAACTTAGAAATCTTCATCTTCTACATTCGATGCCGAAACCCGTCAAATCACTTCCGATTGACCCCAAATTTTGCACACAAGTCATATTCGGCGTTACATACCTGCTCCAACTTTCAGAAAAGCATTCCGAACCCGATATCAAAATTTCCACTTACGGTCAGATTTCTCAAAAACCTTCAAATTTCTATCTTTAGCCAAATGACTTCAAAATAACCTACGGACATCCGAATACACTTCCGGTCGCGCTCCCAACTCTAGAATCACCATACAAAACTATTCCCATACTCGGAATCCCAAACTGACATCAAGATCACTGAAATACGCTTCAAGCCAAACATAGTAAATTCCTTCAAAAATGATGACTTCCACAATATATGACGAAACGCTCCTAGGTTATCCAAAACCCGATCCGGACATACGCCCCAGTACGAAATCATCATACGAACCTTCTGGAACCTTCATACTCTGATTCTGAGGTTGTTAACTCCAAATTCAAGTCTTAGTCGATTCTTCCAACTTAAGGCTTCTGAAATGAAAATTTTCCTTTCAATTAACTCCGAACTTCCCGAATTTCAACTCTGACCATACGCATAAGTCATAATGCCTGAAATGAAGCTGTTCATGGCCTCAAGTTGTTGAACGACGCGCTAGAGCTCAAAACGACCGGTCGGGTCGTTACATTCTCCCCCACTTAAACACACGTTCGTCCTCGAACGTGCCAAGAACTGCTCTGGAGTTATCTGCAATCACTGTTTAACACTTCGTGCACCTGCCCGTGCTACCACAACCCAGTTGAGCACATTAGCTTGATCAAATCTGAAGATATCCTCTCTTATCCATATAATAAGCTCAGAACCCAGTTCCGACAATTGAAATTCTCTGCCATGTGTGTTTCTAATATATGAACACCGTATCAACTACCACACGAGGCACCATAACACAACTGCGTACCTTTGCTGAACCAGCACCATGCACCGCATAATTAATCATCTAGGCACCATGACTTTCCCTGAACCTTAACCGCCAATTTCTACGAATCTGATGCTCCCAATGCACCTTATAATATGTATACATACATCCCGCTATAATGCTGACGATACCACCACAATGGAGGAGACGTGTAGAAATTTCTGACCAATTTAAGAGTTAACCAAACATTGATTCTCTCCTTTTTTACTAAAATCATCACCTCATTACTACGCTAATACGGATATTTGTTCTTTACCATACTTCACAAAATCTTATCGCATTGATCCCTGATCCAATAGTCTCGTCTCACCCAGTATGAGCTACTTAGAGAACCAATCACCCCATACATGACCAACAGTCTCACACGATGCCACAATGCGCCGATAGGCCACAATTCGAACATGATACATAAGGAAATGACTCAGGAAGGGACTACTCAACTCACACAACTAACATGGATTTCTTTAGAAAATAGGAAGCAAAACACACAAAAAAATATAGGAACCTTACTCAACATCACCCTGTTGCGGCGTGCAACCCAATCCAAATAACATACCCGTGGCGGCGTGCCACCCGATACCATCATAATATTCACATAAAGAGATATACACGGAGCTGAATTGCTCACCATTACAAATTACTGAATACCGTTCATAAGCACGCTAAGTGCATAATACCATCCTGGGGAGACTGATAGAGCCATATGCTACAAATATTAAGCACAACTGAGGTGCGATATATATATATATATATATACTCTGAAATCGCAAGAGTTATCATGCTCACATAACATCTTCACTACGCTGAATCTTAACACATAGGAATTTCTCAAGCCGTTTCACAACTCACACGGCACAATAATAACCTTACATGAAATGAAAAAAGACGGAACAACATCCGATATTCCAGCACCCCTCCTTGAAGAGAAATATACTGAAAGGAACACATCTGCCTCACATGAAGCCCATAATCCTGTTTAAACCCATTCACACAGTTCAAGCTGATTCTTCTCGCACAGAACTAGGCTGATAGCCTTACTTGGATCCATAATAGCCCACTTCTTCTCATAACACGCAAGAACAACCATCATAGCCGGGACAAACACCCCACAATCAACAACACAATGAACTGAACACCTCCCAAGCAAAAATTCTCACATAAGAAATATTACACTTCCTTATACTCTGTCTAAATCTTCAATCCATTACGTGACTACATGTCACACTCATACGATCTTCCCGTGATCATGCTCCCACGACCTTTCCCATGACGTAACAAGTCTGCACATCCATACCACCGACTACACTAATACTGCAAAACACATCAAGAACCCATGACCAGAATTCAAAGCCTCTTTCACCAAACACCGATTTCAGGTGACACTGGAGACAACACCAGCTTACTCTAGACATTTAAATCCCTTCTTCTTGCTCACCCGAGCTTATGAGATCCTTGTCAGAACCGAACCGCAATCTTGATCCTTACTTCCAATTACATACTGCTTACTGCACCTAGATGCCAATATGAGATAGCGCAGGAATTCCATCATAACTCTTGAACCACTAATAGGGTGAACACCTCTTCATATAGAAACCTTTTTTTTTTCTCACCTCAATTCAAGAGAACCATAACAACGCACGAGTGAATTCTCATAATCACAAAACATGCAAATCCTCAGGGAATAGTCTATACCCATATGATCCTTCCGGGATCTGCCTACACCTGACAAGACATAATACTTGAATGCTTCCAAATAAATCCATTACGGCGGCCGACAAGCCTCGCACACACTGGCACAAACCACATGCATAACTTAATCACATTGAAGGAATTGATCACTGTCGCACATGTGTCATTCCAACCATGGCTAACCAATCTATCTTCTTTTAATCATCCTTAATCGCCTAAGAAACAATAGTAGCCCCATTCAACTCATAACAACTCAATCATCACTCATCCCGAGTGACCTTGACTCACGAGACCATGCTATCTCAATCCACAAACCGTCTCATACCCTTCTAATAATCTTTCTACACTCCGGAATTTATTTCTCTCACTCCCCCAATACTATCCTGCATGCTAAAAATATCATAGGACACTCCAACCATTTTCCCTTTCTAAGAAATTATACTGCAAAAGCTCGATTCTTAGTCATACTACTTCCTGAAACCCTTAAACACTCTATTCTTAACCTTCGAGTTTGCTAGGACCACTATTGAGAGTCACCCATTCTGACTTGGCCCCGAATACAATCAAATCCAAGGCTCTTCTAGCACACGAACACCCTTTCAATGAAGCACGTGACTGAGTCACTACCCTAACAACTCGCATATGCCTTAAGCATAAATTCTGAATCTTCCAAAGCCTAACCCGAGTCCAATAGGGCCAACTTTTAAACACATTTATCAAATCCTATGCATAATTACCATTTTACTCATTTCCCCTTAGCTGCAATAACTTGCCAATACGCCGATAATCTGCAACCCCATGAGAAGATAATCATGCAACCCAATTGCTGGCGATGGGACTCTCCCACTTAGCCCGAAGCTACTCCTTGCACCACTCTGGACCCCACCGAAATCCTTCTAAATTCTTCTGTTGGCATTCCCTAAATACTCAAGTTCCCTAGCATCATTCACATATTCGGCCTCCCACCGAATAGCCACTAGAATTCCTTGCAGAAACTTGCCAACTACACGACCGCTAACCTGCCCACGAGAGATAACCCACATGTGGAAATTACCAACTGACACCTTCCAACGACGCTGTACTTCACACTTTCTACAACATCAATACCGCATCCTAAGCTTGTTCTCATTCACCAACTTTACCAGTCTGTCCGCCCTTCATGGACATCTACTAAATGCACTACAATATCTTCTAATTCACCATTATGTTGCCGCTCTCCCACTTTGGTTAACCTCATTTCTTTAAGCACTATCTGACTTCCTTTTCTTACGCCTGGCCTTTACGAAATTTAGCCGTCGCCTGACACTTCTCACATGTCTTCCTTCATCGTATGCTGCCCAATTCAATATCATTCTCTATAGCTCTTAAACCAGCAGATCACCACGACTTTAAACTCTCTGAAGATCATCTTTCTCGAGCTGCCTTCGTTAGAAATAACTATTCAAATTTGAACCACCACACACCACGATCTCTGACAACCGCTTCACCAATACTACTTCACAACACTCTGACCCACTGCAACTGAAGAACTATAACACCGGCGAACTTAACACATTCTATTCGATCAAAACAACGATACCACATCACAGATGAAAACTCCAACTCGCTTTATAACACCAAGTCTTATTACTTTATCCCCCAGACTTGAACATTTGTAGTCCAATTGCCCTTCCTCCGCCGGAACTAAAATACTGAAATCTCGAAATTACGCTCTGAGAAAACCACCCTTCAAGTCATTCATTACCCCGACATATGGGCAAGCATTCTACCATCATATCAACACCGCACGATAACCAATCGTAAGCATCATAACAATATGAGAATAGCCTCAAAGTTCTAAGAAACATAGAAATCGAGCTAAAACAACATAATATTCTTCTGCAGGGCAACAACAACATCCCCAACCAACTACACATGGAAACATCTCGCACCATATCCGTAGCACCATTTCAATTCCTCAAATCCACATTTCATAGCAAGTGCTTCACGACGTATAAGATTGAGTAGGAAGAACATAGGCATAAGCCTCAAAGGAATCGAATCGCACTATGAGGAATCAAGAAGGGAAGTACTCCTAACATCCTTGTAGCCTCTCGAAGATAAGTACAGACGTCTCTGTACCGATCCGTAAGACTCCACTAGACTTGCTAATGACTCGTGAAACCTAAGGGAACCTAGGGATCTGATACCAAGTTGTCACGACCCTAAATCCATAAGGTCGTGATGGCGCCGGACACCACTGTCAGGAAGCCAATCATTAAATGGTTAAGTTAAATTTCATGTTTTAGCATTTTTGAAATCAATACCTTTCACTTTATTACATAATAACTGAATAAAATCCGCAAAGTAAATACGACAGTTTAATATTCCATTTTTATAAAATACATCCCAAACACATCCCAGAACCCGGTGTCACAAGTGCATGAGCAAATTCTAAGAATTTCACAAATACTACAAAGCTTGTCCGAAATACAAATTGGACAAGGAATTTTAAAATGAAAATAAATATAGTATGAGGGAGACTCTGTCGGCTGTGGGTCGCCTCCGGATGATGCAGCTCACCTAAGTCTCCAAGCCGGCCACATCGCAATGAAAGTACCTGTGCAATAAAAATGCACAACAAGTGTAGCAGGAGTACGAAAACAACGTGTACTCAGTAAGTATCCCGCCTAACTTCAGAGAGGTAGTGATGAGAGGTTGAAGTTGACACTTGTTATAGGTCAATTAAATATTATCGAGTGAGACACTTAGCATGAATATCATAGGCAATTTAATAAATATCAGGGATAAAGAATGTCAGTTCTTCTTACATTTAACACTTTAACACCTCGCCATTTCAGTTGACAATTTATAGTTTCCAGGTCAATAAACATGTATAAATCACAGGAAAGTACGCAACAATTATCATGCGCGAGATATGTCGAGGGTCGAACTGCGCGGACCAACAATAATAAATGTGCACTGCCAAGGGTCGAAAATCTCGAACCATAGATGCATTTATTTACCCCTCTCGCGAATAGATCATGCAACGCGGTTATACATAAATAACAAGGTCATCCTGCTCGAGAATCATACATGCGACTCAGGCACCCATAGTTACACAAATTCACACAATAAACCACATTTTTGTCAGGAAAATTAGTTATTCAATGAAGTGATAGAATTCTCCTTTTAATGATCATGAAAATAGTATTTAAAGCCTTTCTGGGGATTTACTTGCCAATTTGGACAGGGTTTCAACATTATAGATTTATCCGAAATGCAATTATCCAAAGAAGAATCAATTCTCCTTCTAGATTTTTAAGAAAAGTAAACTCTATTCTTCTTAGAGATTTAATTACTAATTGACAGCATCCATGATATTTTATTGACAAGGTCACAAGTACGACAAGTAAAGCATGGTAGTGGGTCCTAGACTACCCAGACATGGCATAATAGTAGCTACGCATGGACTCCCGTCACCTCGTGCGTACGTAGCCCCCCATAATTAATAGCATGTATTCATTTTGTTCACCTATGGGGACAATTCCCCCTCACAAAGTTATAAAGGAGATTTACCTCGCTCCAAAATTCCATGATCGGCTTCCAAGCTCTTCCGATGACTCAAATTGTTGCACAACGCTCCGAAACTACCCAAATACAACAAACTGAGAATATACTCTAATACTTGTTAATAATTCAAATTATATAAACTCCCAATTCCTCTCAAAGAATTGAAAAAAATGCCCTCGAGCCCACGTGTCCGGAATCCAAAATTTCTTTAAGATAAACACTATCCATAGCTTTACTAACTCAAATATACAATTTACTCTAATTTTCATGCTCAATTTCGTGGGTAAAATCCAAATTACCAAATTCTAGGTGTTCTTCAAAATTCCTACTTTTTCCCACAAATTCCCATACTCAAATCCGTACCTCGACCATGCATTTAAATTAAAAAGAGTTGGAATAACTTACCTTGTGATCCTTGACGAAACTCTCTCCTTGAAGCTCCCCACAATCGCCCATACCAAATGAAAATAGGAGAAGAAATGACAAACTTCACATTTTTAAACAGTCTGCCAAGGCTCATTTCCGCACCTGCAGTCCCCATCTCGCACCTGCGACTTCCTTAGCTCCAGCGAAAACTCGCACCTGCGGCGCCAAAGCCGCACCTGCGGCGCCAAAGCCGCACCTGCGGCCAAAGCCTCACAGGTGTAGTCACACCAGATGACAACAACTTCAGCCCTTCTTCAAATTCCAAATTTGATCTGTTAACCACCCAGAATCCACCCGAGGCCCCCGGGACCCCGTCCAATTTCACCAACCTATTCCAAACATAATGCGTACTTGCTCGAGGCCTCAAATAACATCGAAACAACGAAGCGCTCTCCAATTCAATCTTTATGAACATATAAATCTTCAACTTCTACATTCGATGCTGAAACCTGTCAAATCACTTCCAATTGACCCCAAATTTTTCATACAAGTCATATTCGGCGTTACGGACCTGCTCCAACTTTCGAAATAGAATTCTGACCTCGATATCAAATTTCCACTTCCGGTCGGATTTCTCAAAAACCTTCAAATTTATATCTTTAGCCAAATGACTTCAAAAATAACCTACGGACATACAAATTCACTTCCGATCGCGCTCCCAACTCCAGAATCACCATACGAAGCTATTCCCAGACACTAAATCCCAAAGGGACATCAATATCACTGAAATGCGCTTCAAGCCAAACTTAGGAAATTCCTTCAAAAATGCTGACTTCCACAATATATGCCGAAACGCTCCCCAGTTATCCAAAACCCGATCCGGACATACGCCCCAGTCTGAAATCATCATACGAACCTGCTGGAACCTTGTGTCACGACCCCAAATCCTAACAGGTCGTGATGGCGCCTACCGTGGAACTAGGCTAGCCAACTATCACATAACTACCCATTCGTTCGATTATAATAATTCACAATTCAATAGCAACAACAAACACATCAATAAATAAATTTCATTAAATCTTAGCGTCCCAATATAGTTTAAACAACTCTAAACAAACCTCCAAAGACTGGAGACAACATGGCCACGAGCATCTACAAATTTAAAACTAACTCTGCTAATGTCTTAAATAAGTCTAGGAATGAAATGCCAAAACTAAATAAGGAAGGGAAATGGAGAAGTTGTGGACGTTGGAAAGCTACCTCGAAATCCCGTAAGCTGCTGATAACGAACTCGGATGACTACTGCTCCGAATCAATACTTGGATCTACACACAGAGGTGCATGGAGTAATGATGAGTACGCCAAGTCAGTAGTAATGAAAATAAATCGCGGTCTGAGAAAATATGAAACACACAACACAGATTCACCAATTCACAAAAACAGTAAATCACCAAGTCACCATAAGTATTCCTCAAATACATATGTTCGAAAACCATTTTCCAAAAATTCTTTGAAACAAGTATAATATCAATATACCTCAGTAAAACTCTCAGTAAAATCAGTTCGAAAAACGAAGTGAATCGTAGTAAAAAACTCAGTAAAATTTATCATAAATCTTCCCCTCGGGCAAAAATCATTTCTCATAAAAATCTCAGTATCAGCCCATCAGGCAACCTCACAGTCACTCCATATTAGCCCATCAGGAAACCTCACAGTCACTCAATATTAGCCCATCAGGCAACCTCACAGTCACTCAATATTACCCCATCAGGCAACCTCACAGTCACTCAATATTAGCCCATCAGGCAACCTCACAGTCACTCAATATTATCCCATCAGGCAACCTCACAATCACTCAGTATCAGCCCCGCGGGCAACATCACTCATTAGGTACCTGCGCTCACTAGAGGTGTGTACAGACTCTGGAGGGGCTCCTACAGCCCAAACGCTATAATAAGCCACAACATGGCATAAATCACACACAATATAGGCCCGCAACCTCACTCATATCATATCATCCTCACAATATTGGCCCGCAGCCTCACTCAGTCAGACATTCTCAACACGCCCTTCAGGCCATAAGTATACCGGGTTCTCGACAAAAAAATAGTGTTTTATTTTCAATAAATAGTATCAAAGTACTCTGAGTGTAAAAACAATTTATCAAGAAAAGACTGAGTGAAAATCATACATATCACTGAGGGAAATAGTAAAACATCCCCCAAGGGGTAAACAAATCGGCACTAGGCCCCAAACATGGCTTACAGCCCAAATCATATAAAAATATAACAATATTATTAAGCATAGGCTTAAAAATTGGTTTCGCAACTCAATAGTTTCCTAAATAGGGAATATATTTCCAAAGTTCCAACCTTTGCATTCCAAAACCCGTGAAAGGGTGCAGAGTCCGGGGTTTCATACCCTCAGGACAAGATTTAAAGATATTACTTACCTCAAACTAGACCGGAAACTATTCCGCAATACGCTTGCCTCTCGAATCAACTCCCGAGTGCTCCAAATCTATAAAGATCAGACCTTTATCATCAAATTATGCTTAAGGAATGAATTCCAATTGAAAAATATCTATTTTTTCTCAAAACCCGAAATTTTCTAAAACCCGACCCTCGGGCCCGCCTCTCGGAAGTCAGAAACTTTTATACCAAAATGTTCTTCGTCATCTCACGAGTCCGTACATATAAAGAACGCTAAAATCGGAGTTCGTTTGGCCCCTCAAATCAACCCCTTAAAGGTCTTATAATCTCAAGCCCTAACTCCCCTTTTTCTACTGATTTTCATGAATTAAAGACTGAGATTATGTTCCTTAATCAGCTATAATCAAGTTTTAAGGTCCAAAATACTTACCTCTATGATGAACATTGATTTTCCCTCCTCAAAATCGCCTCAAAAGCTTCTTCCAGTTCAAGAATGGTGTTAAAATAGGTTAAGGTCGCGGAGGGTTTAATTATATTCTGTCAAGGGATTTTCGCACCTGCGACCCATTACCCGCACCTGCGGTCAAACTTTCGCAGGTGCAGTTACACCAGCACCAGCAGTTGTATTGCTGCAATTTCCAAGTCCAAACCTCCGTTAAACACCCGAATTCAATCCTGAGCCCCTCGGGACTCCAACCAAAAATATCAACACATCACATATGATCATTCAAACTTATTTGTGCTCTCAAAACACTAAAAATAATATCTAAACACCAAAATCATGTCGGATTCAAGCCTAAGAACTTTTAAATTTAATCCATCAACGATGCCGAAACAATCCAAAACAACTCCGATTGACCTGAAATTTTTCAGACATATCCAAAATGACATTACAAACCTGTTCCAACTGTCGGAATTCCATTCCGACCCCTATAGCCTATTTTGAACTGCCGACCGGGAATCGCCAAAAACTTTCCCCAATTTAAGCCTAATTCTACACCGGACATCACAAAAATATTCTGATCACACTCCTAAGTCCCAAATGACCTAATGAAGCTATCCGAGCCATAAAATACACATTCCGAGGTCTTTTCCCAATAAGTCAACCCTCAGTTGACTTTTCCATCTTTAAAGCTATTTTTAAAGTCTAAGTAACTAAACTCTCACCACTACCATTCTGATTTCAAGCCTACAAACTCTAACACATCAATAACAGTATAACCAACCTATAACAAGTCAATAACAGTAATTATAATGCCGGTTCTACGTAACGACGGACCGGGTCATTACATTCTCCCCCTCTTAAACAAACGTTCGTCCTCGAACGGGTCTAGAAACATACATGGAGTCTCAAACAAGTGAGGATATTTACTCTACTTCTCCCGCTCGGTCTCCCAAGTAGCCTCCTCCACTGGCTGACCTCTCCACTGCACCTTCATTGATGCTATCTCCTTAGACCTCAACTTTCTGACCTTGTGGTCTAAAATAGCTACTGGCTCAACTTCGTATGACATGTTACCCTCAAGCTGAACTGTGCTGAAGCTAAAACATGAGACGGGTCACCAACATATTTCCTGAGCATCGACACATGATATACCGGATGAACACCGATAGGCTGGGTGGCAAGGCAAGCCTATAAGCCACATCTCCAACCTTCTGAAGCACCTCAAAAGGACCAATAAACCGAGGACTCAGCTTTATTCTCTTTCCGAACCTCGTAACGCCCTTCATGGGTGATACCTTCAACAGTACCTTGTCACCTACCATAAATGACACATCCCAGACCTTTCGATACGCATAACTCTTCTACCTAGACTGCACCGTGCGAAGTCGCTCCGGAATCAACTTCACCTTCTCTAACCCATCCTGAATTAAATTTGTTCCCAGTAACTAGCCTCACCAGGCTCGAACCAACCGACTGGAGATCTACACCTCCTGCCATATAAAGCCTCATACGGGGCCATCTGAATAATGGACTGGTAGTTGTTATTGTATGCAAACTCTGCTAGTGGCAGAAACTGATCCCATGAACCACCAAAATCAATCACACAAGCTCGTAACATATCCTCCAAAATCTGAATAGTCCGTTCCGATTGCTCGTCGGTATGAGGATGAAATGCAGTGCTCAACTCTATATCAGTACCCATGCCTCTCTGTACGGCCCTCCAAAACTGAGATGTGAACTGAGTACCTCTGTTAGAAATAATAGAAACCAGAACTCCATGCAACCGAACAATCTCATTAATGTAAATACCATCTAATCTCTCTGAAGAATAAGTAGTACTGACATGAATGAAGTGCGCGAACTTGGTCAATCTATCCACAATGACCCAAATAGCATCAAAACCCTTCGAAGTCCGTGGAAGCCCAACTACAAAGTCCATAGTGATTCTCTCCCACTTCCACTCTGGAATATCTAACCTCTGAAGTAACCTATCTGGTCTCTGGTGCTCATACTTGACCTTCTGACAGTTGAGACACCGTGTTGCATACTCAACAATATCTCTCTTCATCTGCCTCCACCAATAATGTTGTCTCAAGTCCTGATACATCTTCGCGGTATCCGGATGAATGGAATACCACGAGCTATGTGCCTCTGCTAATATCAACTCTCGAATACCATCCACATTGGGCACGCTAATACGACCTTGCATACTCATAACATCGTCATTACCAATAGTCACATCTCTGGCATTACCTCGATCCTGAAGAACTAATAAGTGCCGGTCATCATACTGGCAAACCTTAATCCGATCATAAAGAGAAGACCGGGAAGCCATGCTAGCTAATACCCGCGGAGGGTCTGACAAATCCAATCTCACCAACTGACCCGCTAAAGTCTCAACATCAAGTGCTAAGGGTCGCTCTGCTGCTGAAAGATAGGCTAGACTCCCCAAACACTCTGCTCGATGACTCAAGGCATCGGCCACCACATTGACCTTCCCCGGATGATATAAAATAGTAAGATCATAATCTTTGAGAAGTTCCAACCATCTCCTCTGTCGCAAATTCAAATCCTTCTGCCTCAGCAGATACTGCAAGCTACGATGATCAGTGAAAATCTCACACTGTACTCCATACAAGTAATGCTGCCAAATATGTAAGGCATGAACAATGGCAGCTAACTCAAGATCGTGCACTGGGTAATTCTTCTCATGCACCTTCAATTGTATCGACGCGTAGGCAATCACCCTACCGTCCTGCATCAATACTGCTCCCAAACAAACTCTAGAAGCGTCACAATAGACTGTATAAGAACCCGAACCAGTAGGCAAAACTAGTACCGGAGTTGTGGTCAATGCTGACTTGAGCTTCTGAAAGCTCTCCTCACACTCGTCGGACAATCTGAATGGAGCACCCTTCTGGGTCAATCTGGTCAAATGTGAAGCAATAGATGAGAACCCTTCTACAAAGCGATGGTAATATCCCGCCAAACCAAGGAAACTCCTAATCTCAGTGGATGAGGACAGTATGGTCCAACTCTACACCGCCTCAATCTTATTCGGATCAACCTGAATACCCTCACTAGACACCACGTGCCCCAAGAAAGCTACTGAACCAAGCCAAAACTCACACTTGGAGAATTTTGCATAAAGCTTCTCCTCCCTCAATATCCATAACACAATCCTCAAGTGTTAAGCATGCCTTCCCGAATAAGAGAATAAACCAGGATGTCATCAATGAACGCAATGATGAACGAATCGAGGTAAGGCTGAAACACACTGTTCATCAACTGCATGAACGATGCTGGGGCATTGGTCAGCCCAAATGACATAACGAGGAATTCATAATGACTATATCTGGTACTGAAAGCAGTCTTTGGAATGTCAGAATCTCGAATCTTCAACTGATGATACCCCGACCTCAAGTCGATTTTGGAGAACACCTTAGCTCTCTAAAGCTGATCGAATAAGTCATCAATACGAGGCAAAGGATAACGATTCTTCACCGTAACCTTATTTAGTTGCCTATAATCAATACACATACGCATGTAGTCATCTTTCTTTTTCACAAACAACACTGGTGCACCCCAAGGTCACACACTAGGCCGAATGAACCCCTTATCTAAGAGTTCCTGAAGCTGCTCTTTCAGTTTTTTCAACTCCGCAAGTGCCATGCGGTAAGGTGGAATAGAGATAGGCTGAGTGTCGGGTACCAAGTCAATACCAAAATAAATATCCCTATCAGGTGCCATGCCTGGCAAGTCTGCAGGGAATACATCCGGATAATCACGGACTACATGAATGGAATCAACAGAAGGAGTCTCACTACTAACATCCTTCACAAAAGCAAGATAATATTCACACCCTTTCTCAACCATACGCTGAGCCTTTAAATAAGAAATCACTCTGATAGGTACATGCTCTATTGACCCTCTCCACTCAACTCTCGGAACTCTGGGCATAGCTAAGGTCACGGTCTTAGCGTGACAATCAAGGATAGCATTACATGGGGACAACCAATCCATGCCCAGAATTACATCAAAATCAACCATACTGAGTAATATCAAGTCCACTCGGGTCTCCAGACCCCTAATAGATATAACACACGATGATACACACGGTCCACAATAATAGTATCGCCCACCGGAGTCGAAACATGAACAGACGTAACCAAAGACTCACAGGGCATATTCAGAAAATGAGCAAAATGGGATGAGACATAAGAGTACGTGGAACCAGGGTCAAATAAAGCCAAAGCATCAGTGTGACAAACTGAAATAGTACCTGTAATCACCGCATCGGAGGCCATAGCATCAGGCCTAGTCGGAAGTGCATAAATATCTGGCTAGCCTCCACCTGCTCGACCTCCCCCTCTAGGGCGGCCTCTAGCTACCTGACCACCTCCTCTAGCAGCCTTAGTAGGTGGTTAAGTGACTGGTGCTGAAGCCGAGGGCTGAACCCTCTGCTGAGTGGTACTACTAGGACGACGGGGACACTGCCTCCACTCATGTCTGAACTTTCCACACTCATAACATCTAGCTGGAGCTGGAGATGGAAACTGACGAAAACCCCTGCCACAATGATAACCACCAAACAAACCATGCATAGAAGAACCCTGATAAAATGATGCTCGGGTGGAGCTTTGAGCTGGAAGGGCACTAAAAGATGAACGTCCCTGATGAGAATTGCGAGGACCCTGCCCCGAAGATACACCACTGTAAGCTGGGCGAACTGGCTGCGGAGGTCTAAACGGACGACCTTTGCTGTGCTGAAACTGCCCTCTAGAAGGGGCACCACTGAAGCTACCTGCTCCCTCAGTCCCCTTGACCTCCCTCTCGTCACGATCCTGCCTACGAACCGACTCAATGTCCCGAGCAATGTCAACAACCGGCTTGAATGTAGCTCCAGACACTCTTTCTCTGGTCATCAAGATCCGAAGCTAATAAGTAAGACCATATACAAACCTCTTAATCCTCTCTCTGTCAGTAGGGACAATCTAAGTAACATGTCTAGCCAACTCGAAAAACCTCATCTTGTACTGAGTAATTGATAACTCTCCCTGGCGCAACTACTCAAATTGCCTGCGCTGCTCCTCTCTGTGGGGCTGAGGAACATACTTCTCCAAAATGATCGTGGAGAACTGCTGCCATGTGAGTGGTGTTGAACCAACCGGCCTATGCCTCTCAAATGAATCCCACCAATTAAAAGCAGCACTCGCAAATTGAAATGTAGCAAACGAGACCCCACTAGTCTCCAAAATACATGCAGTACGCAATATCCTCTAGCATTTATCCAGAAAACCTTGGGCATCCTCACCCTCTGTGCCGCTGAAAGTCGGAGGCTTAAGTCTGCTGAACCTTTCCAGCCTACGCTGCTCATCCTTGGGCATAGGTGGAACCACATAATCCTGAACTGTTGCAACTGGCTGAGTTGGGGCTGCTCCCGGTGCCTGAATACCCTAAACAACTCGCTCAGGTGTCCGGGCAGTTGCAGTCTGATTGCGTCCCCCCGCCTGAGCTACATTGGCAGTAGTGGACATAGCAACTGCCTGAGCTAAACTGGAACATACCGTCAATATCTGAGCCAGGGTCTCCTGAAGACCCGGAATAACAATAGGCACGCCGGTTCTTGAGCTTGTCCCGCTGGAGCGCCAATGGCGGGAACCTGATCTTGAACGATAGGGGGATCCTGTGGTACTACCCCGGCTGCTGCCTGGGCTGGTCCCCTACCTCTACCACGGCCTCGACCCCTTGTGGGTCTAGCTGGTGTCTAGTCACCGTGATCGTATTGCGTGTCCTCACCATCTGTGAGAGAATGAAACAACATGAGTTTAGATTTCAAGAATCAATAGATTGGCACGAAAGAGTTCAAGAAATTGAGATTTTTTTCCTAAGAGTTCTGTAGCCTCTAGAAGATAAGTACAAACGTCTCTATACCGATCCGCAAGACTCTACTGAACCTGCTCATGACCGTTGAGTCCTATGCAACATATAGCTCTTATACCAACTTGTCACGACCCAAAATCCTAACAGGTCGTGATGGCGCCTATCGTGGAACTAGGCTAGCCAACAATCACATAACTACCCATTCGTTCGATTATAATAATTCATAATTCAATAGTAACAGCAAACATAGAAATAAATAAATTTCATTAAGTCTTATAATCCCAATAATAGTCTAAACAACTCTAAAAAAACCTCCCAAGACTGGAGTCAACATGGTCACGAGCATCTACGAGTTTAAAACTAACTCTGCTAATGTCTTAAATAAATCTAGGAATGAAATGCCAAAACTAAATAAGGAAGGGAAACAGAGAAGTTGTGGACGCTGGACAGCTACCTCGCAATCCCGTAAGCTGCTGATAACGAACTCGGATGACTATTGCTCCGAATCAATACCTGGATTTGCACACAGAGGTGCAGGGAGTAATGATGAGTACGCCAACTCAGTAGTAATGAAAATAAATCGCAGTCTGAGAAAATACGAAACAAACAGCACATATACACCAATTCACAAAAACAGTAAATCACCAAGTCACCATAAGTATTCATCAAATACATAAGTTCAAAAACTGTTTTCCAGATATCCTTTGAAATAATATAATATCAGTATATCTCAGTAAAAATCTCGGTAAAATCAGTTCGAAAAACGAAGTGAATCGTAGTAAAAAACTTAGTAAAATTTATCATAAATATGCCCCTCGGGCCAAAATTATTTCTCATAACAATCTCAGTATCAGCCCATCAGGCAACCTCACAGTCACTCCATATTAGCCCATCAGGCAACCTCACAGTCACTCAATATTAGCCCATCAGGAAACCTCACAGTCACTCAATATTAGCCCATCAAGCAACCTCATGTCACTCAATATTATCCCATCAGGCAACCTCACAATCACTCAGTATCAGCCCCGCGGGCAACATCACTCATTAGGTACTTGCGCTCACTGGGCGTGTGTACAGACTCCAGAGGGGCTCCTACAGCCCAAGCGCTATAGTAAGCCACATCATGGCATAAATCACACACAATATAGGCCCGCAGCCTCACTCATATCATATCATCCTCACAATACTGGCACGCAGCCTCACTCAGTCAGACACTCTCAACACGCCCTTCAGGCAATAAATATACCGGGTTCTCGACCCAAAAATAGTGTTTTATTTTCAGTAAATAGTATCAAAATAATCTGAGTGTCAAAACAATTTATCAAGAAAAGTCTGAGTGAAAATCATGCATATCAGTGAGGGAAATAGTAAAACATCCCCCAAGGGGTAAAAAAATCGGCACTAGGCCCCAAACATGGCTTACAACCCAAATCATATCAAAATATAACAATATTATTAAGCATAGGCTTAAAAATCGGTTTTGCAACTCAATAGTTGCCTAAATAGGGAATATATTTACAAAGTTCCAACCTTTGCATTCCAAAACCCGTGAAAGAGTGCAGAATCCAGGGTTTCATACCCTCATGACAAGATTTAAAGATATTACTTACCTCAAACTAGTCAAGAAACTATTCCGTAATACGCTTGCCTCTCGAATCAACTCCCGAGTGCTCCAAATCTATAAAGATCAGACCTTTATCATCAAATTATGCTTAAGGAATGAATTCCAATTGAAAAATATTGATTTTTGCTCAAAACCCGAAATTTGCTAAAACCCGACCTCCGGGCCCGCGTCTCGGAACTCAAAAATGTTTATACCAAAATTTTCTTCGTCATCTCACGCGTCTGTACATATAATGAACGCAAAAAGCGGAGTTCGTTTGACCCCTCAAATCGACCCCTTAAAGGTCTCATAATCTCAAGCCCTAACTCCCATTTTTCTACTGATTTTCATGAATTAAACGCTGGGATTATGTTCCTTAATCACCTATAATCAAGTCTTAAGGTCCAAAATACTTACCTCTATGATGAACACTGATTTTCCCTCCTCAAAATTGCCTCAAAAGCTTCTTCCCGTCCAAGAATGGTGTTAAAATAGGTTAAGGTCGCGGAAGGGTTTAATTATATTCTGTCCAGGGATTTCCGCACCTGCGACCCATTACCCGCACATGCGGTCCACTAACCGCACCTGCGACCTTCCCGCACCTGCGGAGCTTTGTCCGCTCTTGCGGGCCCGCTCCTGCGGTCAAACTTTCGCAGGTGCGGTTACACCAGCACCAGCAGCTGTATTGCTGCAATTTCCAAGTCCAAACCTCCGTTAAACACCCGAATTCAATCCCGAGCCCCTCGGGACCACAACCAAAAATACCAACACATCACATATGATCATTCAAACTTATTTGTGCTCTCAAAACACTAAAACTAATATCTAAACACCAAAATCACGTCGGATTCAAGCCTAAGAACTTTGAAATTTCTAAAATCCATCAACGATTCTGAAACTATCCAAAACAACTCCGATTGACCTGAAATTTTGCAGACATATCCAAAATGACATTACGAACATGTTCCAACTATCGGAATTCCATTCCGATCCGGATAGCCTATCTTCCAGTGCCTACCGGGAATCGTCAAAAACTAACTTTCGCCAATTCAAGCCTAACTCTACATCGGACATCACAAAAATATTCTGATCACACTTCTAAGTCCCAAATCACCTAACGAAGTTATCCTAGCCATAAAATCCACATTCTGAGGTCGTTTACCAATAAGTCAACTCTCAGCTGACTTTTCCAACTTGAAGGCTATTTTTAAAGTCTAAGTGACTAAACTCTCACCACAACCATTCCGATTTCAAGCCTACCAACTCTAACACATCAATTATTGGGGTCAAATAAAGACAAAATTATAATGCAGGTTCTACGTAACGACGGACCGGGTCGTTACACCTTCAGACCCTGATTCCGAGGTCGTTTACTCCAAATTCCAGTCTTAGTCGATTCTACCAACTTAAGGTTTCTAAAATGAGAATTTTTCTTTCAATTTAACTCCGAACTTCACGAATTTCAACTCCGACCATACGCATAAGTCATAATACCTTAAATGAAGCTGTTGATGGCCTCAAACTGCTGAACGATGCGCTAGAGCTCAAAACGACCGGTCGGGTCGTTATATATATATAATCCCAATATAGTGTCAAACTTCTCAACATTTATGTTCCCTAAGAGAACCAGATACACAACCAATATGCATCCAAAGTAACCAAACAGCTAGGTAATGAGGCCTAGTAGCCATGGAAAACAATAACCAACAAAGCACAATTAAGACCAGGATTAATTAAATTGGGAGCCAGGAAAGGATCATGTTTAACACGCCATTTGGGTGGTGCATACATACTCGTCACCTCACCTATACACCACGCCCATGAATTTCACATAGCAAACAAGTGGGGAGTCCTATTCCCTCAAGTTAAAGTTAGACCAAACACTTACCTCAATTTTGCAGGCCACTCACTGCTCAATTATCACTTTTCCTTTTAAATTCACCTCTAACTTTCTCTAATCTAAGCATAATTAATTCAATATCATCAATTTATGCTAAAAGAACTAACTTTATTGAAAAACATGATTTTTCCTAAGTTTTCTCAAAAATGTTAAAACCCGACCTCAGGCTTGCATGGTCCAAACTCGGGGTTCGGACCAAATTACGTTTACCCATTCACCCATTAACCCAAATATGCTATTTGTTTTGAAATCCGACCTCAATTTGATATAAAAACTCGATTTTTAAAAAATTCTTAATTCTACTCAAACACCTCAATTTTTACCATGAACATTAATGGTTTTTGCTTTAAAATTGATGAAAAATAGTAAGGAATTGAAAGAACAAAGTTTAGAATTGATTACATATGAATTTGGGATGATAATTGTTGAATAAAATCACTATTAGGGCTATAAACCTCGAAAATATGGTGAAAAAGAAGGTCTGCCCGTTTTTAAAAGACTATTTATATTAGCTGGACAGGGGACATATGCGTTCGCACCAAATTAGATGTGTTCGCATAGGGTAAGGGACAAAGGGGCGGTGCGTTCGCGTGGGGAGGGGTGGGATCGCATAGAGCACTGGCCTCCCCATCCCCCAGGTCCGTTTAATTCATTATGTTCGCACAGCTTAGCCAACAGTAGCCTTCGGGATCGCACCTGTTACACCCCATGCTTTCGTACGTGAGAGTACATCGTAAGTCAATTGAGTAAGCTCAAAAATAAGATTATATTTGACGGAATATATAGTAAGTTAATAATGTTACCTTGGAGGTTACAAATATTTAATATCTTGAATAACGAGTACCAACAAGATTGGAAAGCTTAGAAGCTAAACCAATTGAAGAAAATAAGATTCGTCGAAAGTCGACGAGTTTGAAATGTTACAACATGTACTTTAGGGTGAGACTATGGTTCATTACATGATAAGGAGTTTATGCTATGAGTTATGTTTGTCATATGATATTCGTGTGCTACGTTTTGAAGTAAAACAAGTTGTGGAACAAAAGTTGGCAAAGGTCTTCACAAGTTACATTCATAATGTGCTGAAAATTAGGTCAAATGTAACTGCTATTTTCTCCCAATATACTTGGAATTAGGGGATGATCTAACAAATTGAATATCTATGAGTCTAGATTCCAACTCATTAAACCGTTTGTGTATAAGAAGTCGGAGTAGAGAGATATTCATGTATTAGCGAGACTACGCCAAGTAGCTCTGTATGGGACCCACATTGGCGGTTTAGATATGTTGATATACATAAGACGCCTCAACCCCCGTTTTAACTCGTTTAGTTTCAGTATATTCAGACCCTATACACCTTAAAAGACTCTCTCAAGGTTCTCTCATGATCCAAGACCCAAACAAAGGGCAAACAACACAAATCAAGTGTCGGGAATCCCGTCGCGCTAGTAAGTTTCTTGTTCTTCTTGTTGTTGCTGATTTTTGGGTGGTTCCAGCTCGTGTGGGATGTTGTTTTAAGTAGTTTATGTTCTTTAAAATACTCTTCTATGGTTTTAATATCAACCCTAGGTTATTTAAAGTCTTGCAAATGGATTACACCATATTTCAACATCAAAAGTTAGTTCTAGTGAAGATTAACACCTCTTTGAGGTTGTGTTGTCATCGAGGATAGTTGTGGGCTGTGTTTTTCTGAAATTTAAAGTTTTTGCTACTGGTTAAGATGAGTATAACAGCCTACTAATTGTGCTTAAGCTTGCTCGTATGTTGGTTAAGTTGTTAGGATAATAAACTACACGATAATACTAGGATGAGCTTATGTCACTTCTATGGTGCTGTTTTTCCATTGAGGGTTGTTGTAAGCTAAATATAACTTGGATTCCAACTTGAAGCTACTTTAGGAGGTGTGTGTATTGTGTTCTTGTAGGTTCTTAAGGTTATATTGATGTATTTTAAGGTAAATGGTTGGATTAGACATGAACTAGTGAATAAAGTTGCCAATTGAAGAAAGTTGGAGTTGTGGATTGTTTCCTTTGATATAAATATACGGTATAAGGATGAAATCATTGATGAATTACTTCATTATCATATTAATGATGTTTTTAAGTTAATGTATGAAGTCTATAAGGTGTGATATGGGTTATACGGATTCCAATCGAGCTTGCCGCTCAAAATGATTGTTGAACTAATCGGAGAGCTTATTGTGAATTATATTGTGTTGTTTGGGCTGTTTGGTGACCTTTGGTAGAATATGGGATGTAGTTAAAATAGGGCAGGTGCTGTCCGTTTTCTGGTAGAATATTGGTTTTGAAATATGAGAGTTACAATGCTTATATGATGACGACGAAGTCGGGTTCTCATTGTAGACGTAAGAAGATCATATTGAGCTTGGTTGACGATGGGAGAGAAGATTGCAAAGGTATGTGAGGCTATCCCTTTCCTTCTTTTGCACGACTCCGATTGTACATAATGCAATGAACGAGCTTCCAATGATACTCTACTCTTAGAAGCTAGCAGTACTTACATTGTTTCCCTTCTTATGGAACAATTGATGTTGAGGTTGCTTCTCTTATTCTTATTCTCAATGTTGTTGGTACTTCCTGATTCTTATAAGATTCTCGATGAAGAGTTAGCCCTAATGATGTGTACGGAGAATATCGACCTTACGTCACTCCGAAATGTTCAGAACATGATTCCAATGAGTCCTGCATGCATTATATATATGTATCTATTTTACTCTACCGAGCCGCGCTATAGTCGGCCGGGTATGGCACCTATTGTGCAACCACTGATCAGTTGGGTTTACCGAGTCCTCTTTGAGGCCGGGTATGATATGATAATGATGATGCCCACACAGGCGAATGTTCTATGATGATGATGCTGCCCACAGAGGCGGATATTTTAAAAGATTATGTATATATATGTATCATGAATTTCATGTTACTGTCTCTTAGAAGCACTCAGATGTTACAGGTTGTATCTTCTCTACCTCTCTTTACATTATTGTTCATATTTATATTGAACGGCCTTACATACTTAGTACTTTATTCGTACTGACGTCCTTTTATTTGTGGACGCTGCATGTCATGTTGCAGATCCTGATAGACAGGTAGACACAGCTCTCCCACCATAATAGGCTTTCCAGTTCAGCGGTCATAGGCGAGATCCCTTCTCCGGACTTGCCGTGGTCTTGGTATGCATTTTTGTTATAGATATTATGGGTATGTCGGGGCCCTGTTCCGGCTATGTTGCATTACTTATGCTCCTTTAGAGGCTCATAGACAGGTGTCAACTCATGTATAGTTTGGTATGCCTTGTTGGATAATTTTTGTTGTATAGTCTTTCATGGCAGCGTTGTAGCTCGTACCTTTTATGTAGTTTCTTAGCAATCTTTTCATCCCATGTGATGTATGTTCATGATCCATATCTACCATTTATATTGATCTCGTTATCCCATAAAGATAATAAGAAGGTTAGATAAAATGTACGTTGGTGCTCGGCAAGTATGGCCCGGGTGCTAGTCATGATCCTCCAGTTTGGGTCGTGACAGCACCCTTAAGGCCGCGTTCGCACAGTACAAAAAAATTAGGGACCTCAAACTTTACTCTATGCGATCGCGGACCTTTCTATGAGATCGCATAGAAAAAAATACCTGGACAACAGAAAATGAAAAACAAGCTATTCTTTTCAAGTGTAAAACACCCCGTGGCCTATCTGAAACACACCCGAGCCCTCGAGACTCTAAACAAATTATGCACGCAAGTCTAGAAACATCCTACAAACTTCCTGGTGCGATCAAATCATGATAATAACGCGTAAAACTATGAATTAAACCTCAAAACTCATCATTTTCAACAAGAACTCTTAAAGTTCCTAACTATTCAACCGGATGTCCGAATCACGTCAAACGAACTTCGTTTTTCACCAAATTTCACAGTTAACCTTTTAATATCATAAAAAATCTGTACCGGGCTCCGGAACCAAAATACAGGACTGATACCAATGATTTTAAACATTATTTCTTTTCTTTAATTCATAAACATTTCAGCAAAATAATTTCTTTCAAAAGTTGATTTCTAAGGATTGGGACCTCGGAATTCATTTTCGGGCATACGCCGGAGTCCCATATTTCACTGCGGACCTCACACGATCGTCGTAACACGGATCCGGGTCCGTTTACTAAAAATATTGACCAAAGTCAACTTTTATTAAATTTTAATTCTAGAAATCACTATTTCTCATATTTTCACATAAAAGCTTTCCGGTTTCACACCCGGAATGCGCACACAAATCAAGGTATTTAAAAGTAGTCTTTTTATGAAAATTAAGCATGGAACGGAGTCTAAATATATAAAATGACCCCTTGGGTCATCACAATCTCCACCTCTAAAATACACGTTCGTCCTCGAACGGACATAAGAACTTACCTGAATTATCAAACAAGTGTGGATATCTCCTCTGCATGTCCGACTCGGACTCCCAGGTAGCAGCCTTAACGGGCTGGCCTCTCCACTTCACTTGAACTGAAGGATAACTCTTAGATCTCAATTGGCGAACCTACCGGTCTAAAATAGCTACCGGCTCCTCCTCATAAGTCAAGTCTTTGTCCAATTGGACAGAGCTGAAATCTAACACGTGGGACAGGTCACCATGATATTTCTGGGGCATACACACAGGATAACCCTGGAGGCAACGCAAGTTTATAAGCTACCTCCCCCACTCTATCAAGAATCTCAAACGACCCGATATACCTAGGGCTCAACTTACCCTTCTTCCCAAATCTCATCACACCCTTCATGGGCGACACACGAAGTAATACTCTCTCTCCAACCATTAATACCACATCCCAGACCTTACGATCGGCATAACGTTTTTTCCTAGACTGAGCTGCACAAAATCTCTCCTGAATAATCTTGACTTTATCTAAGGCCTCCTGAACTAAGTATGTACCCAACAACCGAGCCTCTCATGGCTCACACCATCCAACTGGCGATTTGCATCGTCTACCATATAACGCCTCATAAGGAGCCATCTGAAGGCTCGACTGATAGCTATTATTATAAGAAAACTCCCCTAACGGCAAGAATTGATCCCATGAACCTCCAAAGTCAATAACACAAGCGCAGAGCATGTTCTCCAATATCTTAATAGTACGTTCGGACTGCCCATCAGTATGAGGGTGAAATCTTTTACTCAACTCTACTCGGGTACCCAACTCACGCTGGACTGCCCTCCAAAAGTGCGAAGTAAACTGCTTAACCCGATCAGAAATGATAGACACGGGCACTCCATGAAGGCGAACTATCTCTCACATATATAACTCAACCAACCGCTCTGAAGTATAAGTACTTGCCACAGGAATAAAATGTGCTGAGTTAGTCAGCCTATCCACGATAACCCAAACCGCATCGAATTTCCTCTGAGTCCATGGGAGACCAGCAACAAAATACATAGTGATACGCTCCCAGATCCACTCAGGAATCTCTATCTGCTGAAGCAAACCGCCGGGTCTCTGATGCTCATGCTTTACCTGCTGACAATTCAAGCAACGAGCCACATACTCCACAATGTCCTTTTTTTCATTGTTCTCCACTAATAGTGTTGCTTCAAATCTTGGTACAATTTAGTTTTACTTGGGTGAATAGAATACTTAGAACAGTGAGCCTCCTCAAGGATCAACTCACGAAGGCCATCAACACTAGGCACACATAACCTACCCTGCATCCTCAAAACACCACCATCTCCAACCGTAACCTGCTTAGCATCATCAAGCCAAACTGTTTCCCTAGGGACTGCCAAATGTGGGTCATCATCATGCCGCTCCCGAATATGATCAATTAGAGAAGACTGAGCGACGGTACAAGCTAGAACACTGTCGGGGAAAATAGCCAACCTCACGAACTGGTTAGCCAAAGTTTCAATGTCTGAAGAAAATGGTCTCTTTCCAACTGGAATATACGCAAGGCTGCCCATACTCACCGCCTTTCTACTCAATGCATCGACCACCACATTGGCCTTCCCCGAGTGATACAATATAGTGACATCATAATCTTTTAACAACTCTAACCATCTTTGCTGCCTCAAATTTAGATCTTTCTGCTTGAATAAGTACTGGAGGCTGTGATAGTTAGTAAAAATTTCACATGGCACGCTATAAAGATAATGCCTCCAATTTTTTAATGCATGAACAATGGCTGCCAACTCTAAGTCATGAACAACGTAATTCTTCTCATGGACTTTCAACTAATGAGATGCATATGCAATCACCCTGCCATACTGCATCAACACTGATCCAAGGCAAACTCGAGAAGCATCACAATACACCATGAAGGAACCCGAATCTGATAGTAACACCAATACCGGAGCTGGAGTCAAGGATGTCTTGAGCTTCTGAAAGCTCGTCTCGCACTCATCTGTCCATTTAAATGGGGCACCTTTTAGAGTCAATTTAGTCATTGGGGCTGCTATGGATGAGAACCCCTCCACCAAACGACGGTAATAACCTACCAAACCCAAGAAACCCCTAATCTTCGTAGCTGTAGTGGGTCTAGGCCAGTTCTTGACTGCCTCTATCTTCTTAGGATCAACCTGGATACCCTCCGCTGATACACTATGACCCAAAAAGGCTACTGAATCTAACCATAACTCACATTTAGAAAACTTGGCATACAACTAATTATCTCTCAAAGTCTAGAGTGCTATATGGAGATGATTCTCATGCTCTTCCCGACTGCGGGAGTATATAAGGATGTCATCAATGAACACGATCACGAATGAGTCCAGATGGGGCTTGAAAACCCAATTCATCAAATCCATAAAGGCTGTTGTAGCATTAGTCAGCCCAAAAGACATAACCAAAAATTCATAATGCCTATACCTCGTCCGAGAGGCTATCTTAGGAATATCGGATGCCATAATCTTTAGCTGATGATAGCCCGACCTCAAATCAATTTTCAAAAATACTTTAGCACCCTGAAGCTGATCAAATAGCTCATCAATCCTCAGCAACGGATATTTATTCTTGATAGTTCCTTTATTCAACTGCCGATAATCTATACATATTCTCATCAACCCATATTTCTTCTTTACAAACAAAGCCGGTACACCCCAAGGCGTGACACTGGGTCTGATGAAACCCTTATCTAATAAGTCTTGTAACTTCTCTTTCAATTCTTTCAATTATGGTGGGGCCATCCGATATAGAGGAATGGAAATGGGTTGAGTGACCGGAGCCACATCAATATAGAAATCAATATCCCTGTCGGGCGGCATAGCCGCCAGGTCTGCGAGAAATACCTCTGAAAACTTACGCACGATAGGAAATGACTCTATAGAAGAAACCTCAACATCGGAATCATGAATATGAGCCAAATAAGCCAAACACCCTTTCTCCACCAAGCGACGAGCCTTAGCATATGAAATTACCCTGCTGGGAGAATGATCAGGAGTCCTTTTCCATTCTAATCGAGGCAACTCCGGTAAGGCTAAAGTAACTGTCTTGGCATGACAGTCTAAAAAGGAATAATAGGGCGACAACCAATCCATGCTCAATATAACATCAAAGTCAACCATGTCTAGAAGCAAAAGATCAACACTAGTTTTAAGACTTTCAATGACTACCATGCACGAACGATATACTCGATCTACCACAATAGCACCCTAACCGGTGTAGACACATAAACAGGAATACTCAAGGGCTCAAGGGGCACATTCAAATACGAGGTAAAATAGGATGAAACATACGAATAAGTAGACCCCGGATCAAACAAACTGAAGGAGCTCTGTCACAAACTGAAATGATACCTGTAATAACAACATCGGAGGACTGTGCCTCGGGTCTAGCTGGAAATGCCTATAGTCGGGGCTGGGCCCCGCCATCCTGAACCACACCTCCGGGAGGACCTCCACCTCTAGTAGGCTGACCTAAACCTCTATCCATTTGTCCTCCACCTTTAACATTCTGTCCTCTACCTCTAACTACATGGCCCCTACCCCTTGTCGGCTGGGCAGGTGGTACTAGAACTGGTGCATGAACTATAGCACGAGAACCCTGCTGCTGAAACTGATTACCTGCATAATACCAACAAGCCCTCCGGATATGCCCATGTTCACCACACTCGAAGCACCCTTGTTGAACAGTATGCCGACCTAGATGAATCGGCTGAACAAATGAAACACTATGTAGAGGAGGTGCTCTAATAGGAGCTGAAGGAGCACTATAAACTAGCTGAGCAGAAGGAGGCAAATAAGAACCACGACCCCCTGAAGAACCATGAGAAACCTGTAGTTCTGATTCGAATGGCCTGGGAGAATGGCCTCGGCTAAATGAGTTTACGCCTCCTGATGAGGCACCACTAAAAACACTAGAATGGCGAGGTTTTTTGTCTGACCCCTGACCTCCCATTCAAAGAACTGACTCAACCCTCCTAGCTATATTAGCTGCATCTTGAAGAGATATCATGGACCCTGTTTCCTTGGCCATCTGCAATCTGATGGGCTGAGCAAGGCTATCAATAAATCGCCTGACCCTCTCCCTCTCTGTGGGCAATATAAGAATAGCGTGTCTAGACAAGTCCACAAAACGAGTCTCGTACTGGGTCATAGTCACGCTGCCCTGTTGGAGTCGCTCAAACTGATGACGCTTATCCTCTTGAGTAGTGACAGGTAAGAACTTCTCCAAAAAGAGATGAGAGAACTGATCCCAAGTCACAGTAGGTGACTCAGCTGGCTTTGTCAACAAATAGTTCCTCCACCATTGCTTGGCTAAACCAATCATCTGAAAAGCCGCGAAATCAACCCATTGATCTCCAAAATACCCATATTACGTAACACCTCATGACAACTATCCAGATATTCCTGAGGGTCCTCTGAAGTAGCACCACTGAAAACGGACAGGGAATAACTTAATGAACCTGTCAAGTCTCCATAGAGCATTGGTAGTCATGGCTACCCAAATAACGGACGACACTGCTAAAACTGGCTGAATTACCCCAACTGGATTGGCTATTGGGGTCTGAACCTGAGGAGTAGTATGAACTGGTGTATGGGTAGTAAAAGTCGGGACCCCTCCTCCAGCCTGAGATATGGCTGCATCAACAGGGAATGTGCCCGTCTGGGCCACATTCTCCATAAGGCCCACTAAACGGACCAAAGCATCATGAAGAACTGGGGTAACAATAAACCCCTCGGGAACCTGAGTTGGTCCCGCTAGAACAGTCTGAGATGGAACCCCCTCATCAATCTCAATCCGGCGTTCCACAGCTAGGGATGTTGCCTGAGAAACGGGCTGGGTCCTGCCTCTACCTCGGCCTCTGGCGTGCCCTCGGCCTCTACCCCTAGTAGGAGCTGTTGTTGAAGGACTGGAATTCTGATCAGCGGAAGATGAAGCACGTGTTCTCTCCATCTGCGAGAGAGTAGATGAATCTAGTCAGTATTTGCGATACACGAATCGCACGATAGAGTAGAAATATAAATGGAGTTGTTTCCTAAGTAAATAGCCTCCGAGAGATAAGTACATACGTCTCCATACCGATCCTTCGGACTCTACTAAGCTTGTTCGTGAATTGTGAGACCTAAGCAACCTAGTGCTCTGATACCAACTTGTCACGACCACAATCCCCAACCTTGGGGGCCGTGATGACACCTAGCACCACACTCTCTAGGAAAGCCAATGTTAGAATTCGATTAACTACTTTGCATTAATTATCCATTTAGACATGATAAAATAATCTAAAGTAAATTGAATCTATGGGTTTTCGAAGAATAATTCCAAAGATAAAATAATAAACAATTGAATAAACGAACCACAAACTAATTATATAAATAAGTCTAGAACTACCCCAGAGTCTGGTGTCACAATTCACGAACTACTAAAGAATACTACAAATAACGGGATGAAAGAAATAGTATAACTGTTATGAATACAATAAAATAGTGTATGTAAAATATGAAAAGACTCTCGGAATCTGCGAATGCCGGCAGATGTACCTCGTGTCTCCAACTGAATAGGAAAGCTACTCGAACTAGCTCTACTGATGTCCAGTACCTGGATCTGTGCAAAAGAGCACGGAGTGTAGTATCTGTACAACCGACCCCATGTACTGAGTAAGTGCCGAGCCTAACCTCGACGAAGTGTTGACGAGGCTAAGGCGGGAAATTAGCAATATATCCTGTAACAATATAAATAATAAAGCAAGAAAGAAGTTCCAAACAAATAAACAGATATTGCACAACAATAAAATAACTCAACCGCCTTTTCCAGGCCACAACAATACTCAAGTAAAAACTCCAAGTTCCAAACTTTACTTTAAAATAATCACATGTGCTAAATATGAGAAAAAACCCGTAGAATAATACAAAATTTCCAAATCATTTAAAGTTTAAAAATCAATAAAAACATCATTTTTCACCCTTTTCACAATCTTGTTGTGGCGTGTAACCCGATCACACATATTCACAATATCACAATCATTATCCACCCTTATCACACCAATTATCCACCCTTATCACACCAATTTATTCACCCATACCACACCAATTTGTTCACCTTTATCACACCAATTTATTCACCCTTATCACACAAATTTATTCACTCTTATCACACCAATTTATTCACCCTTATCACACCAAATTTTGATTCAAAAGTTTCAAACAGAAAACAATATAGCCTGTAAGCCTTGTACAACAACAATGTAAAGTCAAGAAACCAACGTGAAGATATATATATATATATATATATATATATATATATATATATATATATATATATATATATAATCCCAATATAGTGTCAAACTGCTCAATATTTCTGTTCCCCAAGAGAACCAGATACACAACCAATATGCTTCCAAAGTAACCAAATAATACTTAACAGCAAGGTAATGAGGCCTAGTAGCCATGGAAAACAATAACCAACAAAGAACAATTAAGACTGGGATAAATTAAATTGGGTGCGGGTAAAGGATCATGTTTAACAGGCCATTTGGGTGGTGCATAGATACTCGTCACCTTACCTATACACCACGCCCATGCATTTCACATAGCAAACAAGTGAGGAGTCCTTTTTCCTCAAGTCAAAGTTAGACCAAATACTTACCTCAATTTCACAGGCCACTCACTGCTCAATTTTTGCTTTTCCTTTTGAATTCACCTCTAACTTTCTCGAATCTAAGCATAATTAATTCAATATAATCAATTTTATGCTAAAGGAACTAACTTTATTGAAAAATATGAATTTTCCTAAGTTTTCTAAAAAAAAGTGAAAACCCGACCCTGGGCCCGCTTGGTCCAAACTCGGGGTTCGGACAAAATTACGTTTACGCATTCACCCACAAACCTAAATATGCTATTTGTTTTGAAATTCGACCTCAATTTTATATAAAAATTTGATTTTTACAAAATTCCCTAGTTCTACTCAAACCCTCAATTTTTACCATGAAAATTCCTGGTTTTTGCTTTAAAAGTGATGAAAAACAGTAAGGAATTGAAAGAACAAAGTTTATAATTGATTACCTATGACTTGGGAATGATAATTGTTGAAGCAAAATCGCTATAGGGTTGTAAACCTCGATAAAATGGTGAAAAGGAAGGTCTGCCCGTTTTTAAAAGACTATTTATATTAGCTTGACAAGGAACCTATGCGTTCGCACCTAACTAGATGCGTTCCCATAGGGTAAGGGACAAAGGGCCAGTGCGTTCGCGTGGGGAGGGGTGCGATCGCATAGAGCACTGGCCTCCCCCTCTCCCAGGCCCGTTTAATTCTTTGCGTTCGCACAGAGTAAGGTGCGTTCGCACATCTTAGCCAACAGTAGCCTTCGCGATCGCACCCTTAAGGTCGCGTTCGCACAGTACAAAAAATTAGGGACCTCAAACTTTACTCTATGCGATCGCGGACCTTCCTATGTGATCGCATAGAGAAAATACCTGGACACGAGAAAAAGAAAACCCAGTTGTTCTTTTCAAGTGTAAAACACCACGTGGCCTATCTGAAACTCACCCGAGCCCTCGTGGCTCTAAACAAATTATGCACACAAGTCTAGAAACATTCTACGGACTTACTCGTGCGATTAAATCATGACAATAATGCGTAAAACTATGAATTAAACCTCAAAACTCATCATTTTCAACAATAAATCTTAAAGTTCATAACTCTTCAACCGGATGTCCGAATCACGTCAAACGAACTCCGTTCTTCACCAAATTTTACGGTTAACCTATTAATATCATAACCAATCTGTACCGGGCTCTAAAACCAAATATGGGCCCGATACCAATGATTTTAAATATTATTTCTTTTCTTTAATTCATAAACATTTCAGCAAAATAATTTCTTTCAAAAATTGATTTCTAAGGCTTGGGACCTCGGAATTTATTTCCGGGCATACGTCCGAGTCCTTATTTTATTGCGGACCTCCTCGGATCGTCGGAACACGGATCTGGGTCCGTTTACTAAAAATGTTGACTAAAGTCATCATTAATCAAATTTAAATTCTAGAAATCACTATTTCTTATATTTTCACATAAACGCTTTTCGATTTCACGCCCGGACTACGCACGCAGATCGAGGTATTTCAAAATAGTCTTTTTATGACAATTAAGCATGGAACGGAGTCTAAATATATAAAATGACCCCTTGGGTCATCACAGTATGTTCAGATCGGGTTTTGGATGACCCAGGAGCGTTTCGGCGCCTAATAGTGAAAGTTGGTTCTCTGAAGGTTTTGAAGTTCTTTAAATTTGGTTTGGAGTAGGTTTTAGTGATATCAATGTCCAAATGGGATTCTGAGATCGGGAATAGTTTTGTGTGGTTATTTAAGACTTGCAAACAAAATTTGGTGTGATTCCGAGTAGTCTAAGTATGATTCGGCGCATCTGGAGAGATTTTGAAACTTGAAGTTCATATTTTGATTCAATTTTGTATTGGGGTGTGATTCTTGGTTTTGTTTTTATTTTATGTGTTCTGAGGGTGCGAGCGAGTCCATTTTATGATTTCAAACATGTTGGTATGTTCGGGTGGGGACTCGAGAAACCCAAGTGTTAATCAGACGGGCTCAGACCAAGTTGGAACTTGGGAGCAACAGTTGAAGCTCCCAACTTCTGGTGTGATCGCACCTGCGCTTGGCCAGTCGCAGGTGCGAGCTCGTAGAAGCGAGCCTTTTTTTGCAAAAGCGGCCCAATGTAGGCTGCCCAGTGATGGTAGAAGCGGGGAAAGTACCGCACCTACGAAGACGTAAGTGCGAAGAAGGTAATCGCAGGAGCGGACTAAGGTGGCAGGTGCGACACATGCTCCGTAGAAGCGGTCTCGCAGAAGCGAGCTGCTGGTCGCAGAAGCGAGGGAGCCGGCTTAGGGGAAGGACCGCATCTGCGGAAAAGGCCTCGCAAATGTGGCTATTGAGTCATAGAAGAGCAAATCGCTTGGGTAGAATGGTTCATTTAATACGAGACTTAGGACTTTTCCTCTCATTTTACACACACTTGGGCGATTTTGGAACTTCAAAAAGGGATTTGGACCTAGCCATGAGAGTAAGTAATTTCTACCTATTTTGAGTTAAGTACATAGTTTATGCGAAGATTATAACATGTAAATTAGTGAAAATTTATGGGTTTAGGTGAAAACCTATGTTTTTGATAAAAATGGTATTTAACCAAAAAAATGGTTATAGAAATTAGTGAAAATCATATATTTCAGTTCATGAGGTTATGGGTAACAACTTTCTTCGAAAATTTCCGAAATCCGCACGTGGGCCTGGACGTGAATTGTAGGAATCCTACATTTGGGGTTGGGATCACTTTAATAGTTCGAATATGAACTTTTGAACATCTATTGATTAATTTATATATCATTTGACTAGTTTTGGATTGTTTGGCACCGAGTTTAGGCTTTAGAGTAAATTTGAGGCTAGAAAGTAAGCTTTGAGATGAGGTAAGTCTCTTTTCTAATCTTGCAAGAGGGAATTAACCTCATAGGTGAATTTAATTAATATGTGGTTCTACTTGTGGGGGGTTACATACGCACTAGGTGACGAGGGTCCGTACGTAGCTACTAATTATGCTTATGTTCGGGTAGTTCTAGCTTTATACCATGCTTTGTTGACCCCGTTATTTAATTGTGCTTACTAATTGCCTTGAATAGAGTTGAGATTGAGGATTCAAGGTAATGAAGTTTCTAGTTGCATTCCTTATTTTGGAAAGAATTGAGGGATATTATGATAACTTGAGAAATCTATGTTCAACAACGTCGCAAGTATATTCCGCGAACGGGCTAAAATTCCACTACTCTCATGCGAGAGGGTCATTTGCATCAGCAGGTTAAATGATGCATCTATGGTTCGTGATAGTGCACACGGTATATGTATATGTATTTTTGGATCGGGTCGTACATCCTCGGCATAATTCGTGCGTGAAAATACTTGAAGCCAAATTATATTTGATATTATTTTTATTGGCTTCATAGGTTAAATGGTAAAATGAGGGAAATATACTTGATACTTACCACTCGTCACGACTTCTTGGAGGTTAGACTAGATACTTACTGGGTACATGTTGTTTATGTACTCACACTACACTTCTGCACTTAATGTGTAGGATATGAAGCAGGTGCATCTGGATATTAGTTAGTGCACATACTTGATCACTACTACGAGACAACACAGTGAGTGCATTCCAAGCTCATTCTACAGCAGCCAGAGTCTTTCTTTTGCTTATTTTTCTATCTATTTCATTTCAGACAGTAGAGTAGTATTCTTTTGTAAATTCTACTAGTAACTCATACACTTGTGACACCAGGTCTTAGTGCTTTATTCTAGTACACACTTAATGGTTTTTGGGTTATCTTACTTGTCTCACTACTTTAAAATTTTGATCCATCACTTTTATTAAAATCTTACTTCTTATTTATGCACAACCTAAAAATCAACTATTTCAAATCTTTTAGAGTATGGATCACATAGTTAGTTCATTGTTGGCTTTCCTAGCGATAATGTTAGGCGCCATCGTAGACCATAGGAGAAATTGGGTCGTGACAACATGGTATCAGAGGAGGTTCACGTAGGTCTCAAAGGTTATGAGCAGGCCTAATAGAGTCTTGTGGATAAGTGCGGAGACGTCCATACTTATCTTCGAGAGGCTATAAGGTGTTAGGAAACTACTCTTTCTTCATCTCCTATCGCGCAGTTGATATTATACTTAGTGCCTTTCTCTTATTCTCTCACAGATGGTGAGAACGCGCACGACAGATGATGCAGACCTGGGAGGAGCTACTCCACTATTGCTAAAGGCCAAGGTAGAGGCCAGGGGAGAGCACCAACCCGAGGTAGGGGACGAGGAGGTCCTAGTGCTTCCCAAGCTATACCACCAGCGAATCTAGTCGAGGATCCCACTATTGAGGAGCAGAGAAAGATGCCTGAAGCGAAGCCAACCCCGATAGATTTTATGTCAGCACCGAGCTTTTAGGAGGTTATGGGGTTGTATGCTGCGGTTCGTGGATATTATGACCCAGGCTGGTTTATTTTAAATAGAACCAGCCATATCTCAATACGGAGGAGGAGCACAGACCCCTATTGCTCAGGCTTCGGGACATGCTGTTGTCGTATATCAGACCCCGGGTGCACTACCCAAGGGCGGATCCCAGCTAGTTACAACAGTTGTACTTGAGCCTAGACTAGTTGTGGTATGGAGCCGCAGAATCAATTGGATAGATGGACCAGACTTCACCCTCCTGTATTTGGAGGTGAGCGACATGAGGACCCTCAGGACTTCATTGATAGGTGCAGGGACAGACTGCACAACATGAGTATATTAGAGTCAATGGGGTGGATTTCACTACTTTTCAACTGGAGGCAGGGCTCGTAGGTAGTGGCAGTGTCATCTTCTTTGAAGACAAACATATTCTCCTCCCATGACTTGGGATCATTTTATATGCCTTTTATTTGAAGTATATTCCACCCTCTCAGAGGGAAAAGTTGCGGTTTCAGTTTGAGCAGCTCCGGTTGGGTCAGATGTCAGTGACCAGTTATGAGGCGAGATCTCTATGTTTTCTCGCCATGCACTTATGGTACTTCCTACGATGTTCAGAGAGTGCGTAGGTTTGTTGCAGGATTGCACTCTAGTATTCAGGCCACTATGGCCCGAGTGGTCGAGACGGGTACTTCTTACCAGAAGATTGTGGAGATAGCTCGTAAGATTGAGGTTTATAGTCAACAGGGTCGAGAGCAGATGTTGTAGGACAAGTGGTTCCTTTACTCTGTGGAGATTAGATTTACCCGGGCTGCGGGCAGAGGTCGTTTCATGAGGGGTCAGCCCAGCAGTCCCAGATATCCAGCACCGCCGTCTCGTTGGGGTGCCCTGGTGCAGCCTTATTTCAACGCCATGCCAGAGAGTTCCTACCACCCACCTACTATTCAAGTTTCATCCAGTGGGTATTCAGTCCATCAGGGTCAGACTTCAGGGCAGTCCACTACTTCGAGGGGTTGTTACGAGTGTAGAGATCCTGGCCACATGAAGAGATTTCATCCCAGACTTTGTAGCAAGGAAGTGTAGTAGGGTCAACAACCCATGATTACAGCACCATTAACCGCACTAGCCATACGGCTGCCCAAAGGCAGAGGGCATGTGGGTAAGAGTCGTCTTAGAGTTGGAGGCCAGGCAAGTGGAGGCCTGCCAGGTGGCGCTCCAGCTAGATTATATGCTTTTCCAGCCAGACCAGATGTAGTGGCCACAAATTCCATGATTATATGTATTATTTATATCTGAGGTAAGGATGCTTTGGTATTATTTTATCCATGGTATACCTATTCATGTGTGTCATCTCTGTTTTCTCATTTCTTGAGTGTACCTCATGAGTCCTTGGGCACTCATGTTTATGTGTCCACTCTCGTGGGTGATTCTGTTGTTGTGGATCAGATCTATCGGTCATGTGTGGTCACATTCTGTGGTTATAAGATTGGAGAGGATATTTTGTTGCTCGATATGATCGACTTCGAGGTTATCCTGTGTATGGACTTTTTATCTCCATATAACGCCAACCTTGATTACTATGCTAAGACTATTACCTTGGCGATGTTGGAGTTGCCTAGATTGGAGTGGAAGGGTTAGTCTGTTAGCACACCTAGTGGATCATATCTTTTATGAAGGCTCGACACACGGTCGACAAGGGTTATTTGGATTATCTAGCTTAGGTTTGAGATACTACTGCAGAGACTTCAGCGATTGATTTAGTACCTGTAGTCTGGGAGTTCTCCGATGTGTTTCCTTCTGATATTCCAATCATGCCACAAGATTGTGATATCGATTTCTGCATTGATTTTGCTCCAGGTACCCAACCTATATATATCCCATCATACCGTATGGTTCCGAAATAGTTGAAGGAGTTGAAGAAATAGCTTGAGGAGTTACTAGCAAAGGGGTTCGTCAAGCCCAATGTATCACCTTGGGGTGCACCAGTGTTATTCATGAAGAAGAAAGATGGGACTATGTGGATGTGCATTGATTACCGCCAGTTCAAAAAGGTTACCATTAAGAACATGTACCTATTTCTGCGGATGGATGATTTCTTTGACAAGTTACAGGGTGCCAGGGTGTTATCTAAGATTGACGTGAGATAAGGGTACCATCAGTTAAAGATTTGTCATTTAGATGTTCTGAAGACTGATTTTCGGACTAGATATGGCCATTATGAGTTTCTGGTGATATCATTCGGCTTGACTAACGCCCTCAGCGGTATTTGTGGATTTGATGAGCAAGGTGTTCAGGCCTTAAATTGATTTGTTCGTCATTGGCTTCATTGATGACATTTTGATCTAATCGTGCAGCATGGAGGAGCACGAGCGGCATTTCAGGGTGGTGCTTCAGACCTTGCCAGAGCAGAAGCTATATGCTAAGTTCTCTAAGTGTGAGTTTTGGCAAGATTCTATAGCATTCTTGGGGCGTGTTGTATTAGGTGAGGGTATTAAGGTGGATCCCAAGAAGATTGAGGCAGTCAGAGTTGGCCTCGTCCCATTTCGGCGACTAAGATCAAGAGATTTTTGGGGTTAGCAGGTTATTATCGCCGGCTTGTGAAGTGCTTCTCATCTATTGCAACACCTTTGACTGGATTGAACTAGAAGGGTGCTCCATTGTGTTGGTCCGATGATTGTGAGGCGAGCTTCACGAAACTCAAGACAGCTTTGACTATAACACCAATTCTAATGTTGCCTTCCGACTCGGGGATGTATATTGTGCATTGCGACGCTTCACGCATTGGTTTGTGTTGTGTATTGATGAAATAGGGACGAGTTATTGCATATGCTTCACGGCTTCACGTCAACTGAAGATCCATGAGAAGAATTATCTTGTACACAATATGGAGTTGGTCGCGATTGTTCATGATCTTAAGATCTGGAGGCATTATCTTTATGGGGTGTCCTGTGAGGTTTACACTGATCCTTGCAGCATTTGTTCAAGAAAAGGGATCTCAATTTGAGGAAGCGTAGATGACTTGAGTTACCGAAGGATTATTATATCACTATTAATTATCATTTGGGCAAGGCGAATGTAGTCACGGATTCCTTGAGCAGAAAGGTAGAGAGTAAGGGTAGCATGTCATTCATTTCAGCAGAGGAGAGGCCACTAGATTTTGACATTTACTCCTTGGCTAACAGAGTTGTGAGGTTTGATATTTCAGAGCCCAGTCGAGTTCTTGCATGTGTCATTGCCCAGTCTTAACTATTGGAGCAGATCAAGGCTCGACGGTTTGATGATATGCACTTGTTGGTTCTCAATGAGACGGTACTATTGTATGGTGCCAAGGAGGTTACTATCGGCGAGGATGTTGTTCTGCTACTCCAGGGTCGTCTATGTGTTCCTAATGTCGATGGCTTGAGGGAGAAGATTCTATAGTAGGCACACAGTTCTCGGTATTCCATTCATCCAGGTGCTACGAAGATGAATCATGGCCTGAGGCAACATTATTGGTGGCGGCGGATGAAGAAAGACATAGTTGAGTATGTAGCTAGATGCCTAAAATTCCAGCAGGTTAAGTATGAACACCAGAGGCCAGGTGGCCTACCCCGGTAGATGACTATACCTGAGTGAAAATGGTAGCACATTACTATGGACCTCGTAGTTGGGTTGCCGTGGACTTTGTGAAAGTTTGATGCAGTTTGGGTCATTGTCGACAGATTGACCATGTCGGCACACTTCATTCCAATTGTGACTACGTATACTTTAGAGAGGTTGGCCCATATTTATATTCAGGAGATAGTTTGGTTTCATGGTCTGCCTATTTCTATCATATCAGACAAGGGCCCTCAGTTTACTCCACATTGTTGTAGAGAAGTACAGAGTGAGTTGGGGACCCGTGTAGAGCTCAACACATCATTTCATCCATAGACCGACTGGCAGTTGGAGCAGATAGCTAAGATTATGGAGTACATGCTCAGAGCATGTGGGATTGACTTTTGAGGAAAGTGGGATCGATACTTCCCTTTGACCGAGTTTACTTACAACAACAGTTATCAGTCCAGAATCGAGATGGCTCCATTAGAGGCTTTATATGGTCGGCGATGTCGTTCTCCCATCGTGCGGTTTGAGCCCGCTGATGCAAAGTTATATGGTACTAATTTGGTAAAGGATCCCTTGGAAAAGGCAAAGTTGATTTAGGAGTGACCCCGCATATCACAATCCAGACAAAAGAGTTACGCGGATCAGAAGGCGCGTGATGTGTCATTTATCGTGAGCGAGAGGGTTCTCTTGAAAGTCTCGCCGATGAAAGGGATAATGAGGTTCGGGTATATGGGCAAGTTGAGCCCGGGGTTTATAGACTCATTTGAGGTGTTGAAACGAGTTGGAGAGGTTTCTTATGAGCTTGCTTTGCCTTTCAGTCTATCGGGAGTTCATCTGGTTTTACACGTGTCGATGCTCCAGAGGTATCATGTCGACTTTTCATATGTGTTAGACTTCAGCAAAATTCATTTAGATCAGAGCTTGGATTATGAGGAGCAGCTAGTTGCCATTTTTGATAGGTAGGTACGCAAGTTGAGATCCAATATGATTTCCACTGTAAAGGTTCATTGAAGGGGACAACCAGACGAGAAGGGGACTTGGGAGTCCGAGGAGGACATGCAAAGTAGATATCCACACTTACTCAACACTCCAGGTATGAATCTAGACCCGTTCGAGGACGAACATTTGCTTAACAAGTGGAGAATGTAATGACCTGACCAGTCATTTTGCTTTCTAGAACCCCATTCCCCTAAATAAGACGCCTCTTATGTGCTTTTACTATTTTATGATTTGCGGGGATGGTTAGTTCGGGATTATGAAGGGTTCGAGTTGAAATCGAAACACTTGGTTCCTTAAGGTTGGCAAAAAAGGCTAAGTTTGACTTCGGTGAACATTTTGAGTAAACGATCTCGGAATCGGGATTTGACGGTTCCAATAGGTTTGTATGAAAATTTTAGACTTGGGAGTATGTTCGGATCAGATTTTGGATGACCCAGGAGCATTTTGGCGCCTAATAGTGAAAGTTAGTTCTTTGAAGGTTTTGAAGTTCTTTAAATTTGATGTGTAGTAGGTTTTGGTGATATCCAGGTGCAATGGGATTCCGAGATCGGTAATAGTTCCGTATGGTGATTTAAGAATTTCACGCAAAATTTGGTGTCATTCCCAGTAGTCTAAGTATGATTTGGCGCGTTCGGAGCGATTTGGAAACTTGAAGTTCATATATTGATTCAATTTGGTTTTGGGGTGTGATTCTTGGTTTTGTTGTTGTTTTATGTGTTCCGGGGTTGCGAACGTGTCCGTTTTATGATTTCAAACTTGTTTGGTATGTTCGGGTGGGGCCCCGGGAGCCCCTAGTGTTAATCAGACAGGCTCATACCAAGTTGGAACTTGGGAGAAACAACTGAAGCTCCCAGCTCTGGTGTGATCGCTCCTGCGATTGGCAAGCCGCAGGTGCGAGCTCGCAAAAGCGAGCCTTTTTCCGCAGAAACGGCCCAACGTGGGCTTCCTAGTGAGCACCGAAGCAGGGAAAGTAGCGCATTTGCGGGGACGCAGGTGCGAAAAAGGCCATCGCAGGAGCAGACTAAGGTCATCGCAGATGCGGCTATTGAACCTCAGAAACGCAAATCGTTTGGAAAGAATGGTTCATTTAATACGGGACTTAGGCCTTTTCCTCTCATTTTTGACACACTTGGGCAATTTTGGAACTTCAAAAAGGAGGATTTCCTCCTAACCATTGAGAGTAGGTAATTTCTTCCTATTTGTTGACCCCGTTATTTAATTGTGCTTACTAATTTCCTTGAATAGAGTTGAGATTGAAGATTTCAAGATGTTAAAAGTTTCTAGTTGAGTTTCTTATTTTGGAAGAATTGAGTTATATTATGATAACTTGAGAAATCTATGATCAAGTGCATCGCAAACATATTCCGCGAGCGGGGTAAAATTCCACTACTCTCATGGGAGCGGGTCATTCGCCTGGCAGGTTAATAAATGCGTCTATGGTTCGTGCCGTTCGACCCTCGACAGTGCATACTGTATATGGATATGTATTTTTGGATTGGTTCGTACGTTCTAGGCATAATTCGTGCGTGAAAATACTGGAAGCTCAATTCTATTTGATATTAGTTTTATTGGCTTGAGAGGTGAAATTGTTAAATGAGGAAAATAGACAGGATACTTACTAACGGTGAGAGGATTGCTATTTATTACTTGCTTTTGAGTTCTATTGTCATGTATATATCTCGTGTCTAATTAGAGTTTTATATATATTTTTATTGTTGCCCATAGTAAGTATCGAAGTGAACCCCTCGTCACTACTTCTTCGAGGTTAGACTAGATACTTACTGGGTACATGTTTTTTATGTACTCACGCTACACTTCTGCATTTAATGTATAGGATCTGAAGCATGCGCATCTGGATATGAGTCTGGCGCGCATACTTGATCACTACTACGAGACTTCACGGTGAGATGTCTTGCGAGCCCGTTCTGCAGCAATCAGAGTCCTTCTTTTGCTTCTTTTTCTGTCTATTTCATTTCACACAGTATAGTAGTATTCTTTTGTAAATTCTACTAGTGGTTCATACACTTGTGACACCAGGTCTTGGTGATTTATGCTAGTTGACACTTAATGGTTTTTGGGTTATTTAACTTGTCTCACAGCTTTTAAAATTTGGTCCATCACTTTTACTAAAATCGTACTTCTTATTTATACCCTTTTAAAGGCTTCTTCCCATGCTTGAATTCATCTGCTTTTGCTGATTTTATGATCTTCCATAGCATACGTAGGTCCACTAGACATTACTAGAATTATTATAATTTTAACTTTTTGTGTCACGACCCAAAATTCTATGAAAGGTCGTGATGGCGCCGGACACCTCTGTCAGGCAAGCCAACACTAAAATTTAATTAAATTCCTATTTTAATATTTTTGAATCATTACTTTTCATTACATAATATAATAATCAATAAACTTTACTGAGTAAATAACAATGCTTTAAAATTCCATTTAATAAATACATCCCAAAATCATCCCAGAACCCGGTGTCACAAGTGCATGAGCAATTTCTAGGAAGTATACATGTAATACAATATTTGTCTGGAGTACAAACTGGACAAAGAATTTAAAATACAATAGAACACGTCTGAGGGAGACTCTGCCAGCTGCGGGTCGTCTTGAGAGGAGCAGCTCACCAAAGTCCCCATAATAGCCACACCACTGCGTCAAGCGGGGCCACTAGAAATACATGTACTTGTGCAACAAAATACACAGCAAGTGTAGCATGAGTACGAAAATAACGCGTACCCAGTAAGTATCTCGCCTAACCTCGAAGAGGTAGTGACGAGAGGTCGACTTGGACACTTGCTAGAGGCCAATTCAATATAATCAAGTGTGATGTCAAACATGGGTATTAAAATCAAATAACAAATAATAACAGGAAAGGACAACTTTTTTTCCATAAATTTTTAATTCCAGCTTCCGTCATTTCAATTAGCAATTTACATCTTATGGAAATTTAACATTCCAACTCACAGGTGGTATTTAGCAAATGTCATGCGCAGGAAATGCCGAGGGTCGAACGGCCCGAACCAACAATAAATAAATGTGCAGTGCCGAAGGGTCGAATGGCTCGAATCACAGATTCATCTAATAACATGTCATGGCGTACGGCCCGCTCCCATGAGAGTAGTGGAAGAATCACCCTACTCGCGGAATATAAATTGCGAAGCGGTCACACATAAGCATACACATTCAAATAGTCCACCCTGACTATATCGGGAAAGAAATTACCCAAGAAATGACAAAGTTCTCTTTTAATAATCTCCAAGATAGTATTTAAGTCTTTTCCAGAAATACATTTGTCAAATTCGATAAGATTTAATCATTTTTAATTTCATCAGTAAGGTTACAAGTACGACAAATAAAACATGTTTTTGGGTCCTAGACTACCCGGACAAGAATAATAGTAGCTTCGCATGGACTCCCGTCACCTCGTGCGTACGTAGACCACACAAATAGTAGCACATATTTAATTATTTCACCTATGGGGACAATTCCCCCTTACAAGGTTAGAAAGGAGACTTACCTCACTCCGAAGATTCATAACTGGCTCCCAAACCCTTCTGATGACTCAAATCAATGCACAACGCTCCGAAACTAGCCAAATAATGGGAAAACCAATGAAAATTTATTCTAACACTTATAACAATTCAATTTATATAAATTCCCAACTCCGCTTGGAAGGACAAAATTTCCCTCAGGTCCACGTGCCCGGATTCCTAAATTTTTCGAAGCTAAAGATTACCCATAACTTTACGAACTCAAATATATAATTCTCTTTCAATTTCATGCCCCAACTCGTGGTAAAAAATCCAAAAATGCAAATTCTATGTCTTTCTAACAAAACCCCAAGTTTTCACTAATTTCCATGGCCAAATCTATATACAAAGCTTGTATTTAACTTGAAATGAGCAGAAACAACTTACCTTGACATAGATGACCAAAATCCCCACTTGAAGCTCTCCAAAAATCGCCCAACCAAGAGAGAAATGAAAAGAAATGGCCAAGATCTCGGTTTTAAAATAATACACTGCCCAGCCCCGACCTTCGCACATGCGGTCTCCAGACTCGCACCTGCACGTCCGGAGGTACACCCAAGCACCCGCACGTCCGCAGGTACACCCAAGCACCCGCACCTGCGGCTTCCCCAACTCCAGGCAAAACTCACACCTGCGAGCCACACGTCGCATCTGCGCCTTCGCAGGTGAGGAAATAGCCTCGCACCTGCTGTAAAGACCCGTAAAATTTCTTAACTAAAAACGATGCCCGGATAGGTCCCCATGTTGATATAACTGTAGGAATTCTTAAATCGGACCATTTCGGAGTAAAAATCACCTCAGGACTTAAAAGATAGAATTTTTCCAGATTTGTGCGGATCTGCGGTCCACTATGCGATCGCAGAACAGGTATGCGGACCGCATAGTGGTCGCATACTTGGACAGTTTGTTGTCCATTTTGAGGACAGCTATGCGGCCCGTAATGCGATCGCATTTCATGAATGCGGTCAGTATAGTTGCCGTATTCTTGCACCTATATTTTTGCGGAGGGAGTTATGCGGCGCACTATGCGATCGCATAATAGGTATGCGGACCGCATAGTTTACGCATACCTGGGCAGTCTACTTCTCTTTTTAGCCCAGCTAAGGGCCACTTATGCGACAGGTCTGCAGACCGCAACAGGAATGCGATCGCACTCCTGACCGCATACCTGCATCGGAGCCTCTAATTTCTAAATATAAAACCCGACCCCCAGCCTAATAAAACACTCATCCCCTTCATTTTTAACGACTTTCTGATTAAAATAGAGAGAAGTGAGAGTGGGTGCTAGTGAGAGAAAGTCACCACCTTCACCAAATTGATCCTCCATCTCTACTCAGGCCCGGAATTAATCGAGTAGTCGTCATCTTCTTCACCATAAGAGGTAAGTTTCCACCCCATTTCCCGTAATTCACAGATTATAGTTAAAATGGAACACACATAGGTTAGTTTTTGAAGATGAGAGTTAAAGACCTTGCATGCATGTGATTAATCTACCATAATCTAGTAAAGGGAAATAGGTTAGAGTAATCTTCCACTAAAAAGGGGTTATGAAATCTAATGGAACACATGATGTTTGATAAAATGCCCAAATGAGTTCAAGTCATGTTCATGGTTCCTAATCCTAAGTTTAAATGTGTCACATTGTGAATTAGATTGAAGGCGCTAGAAGGTCCGGTGATTCGAGGAATAAATTAAGGAAAAGTCCCAACTCGAGGTATATATGGCTAACTTTAATCCTCATAGGATAAGCCCGTTTCTGCTCACTTTCCGGGGAGGATTCTATTGATGATTATCTGTGGAAATTTATATGTTCTATGTGCCTAATTGAGAAATTCTTTCTTCTATGTTGTAACATGCAACTACCATGTTGTTATGCTAATTGAGTATATAGATTGTGGTTGCCTTGTTTACCTCTTTTACTATGTGTGCTATCCTCTCATGTAATGGGTGTGGAAAATGTGAAAGGTTGGAGTGATATGAAATATGAATAAAGAGATTGTAATGACTTGAAATACGTATCGAGAAGTTGAATTGATATGAAACATGAATTAATGAAATGGGGTTGTCACGGAAGATGAACTAAAGGATCGGATTGGCACGAAATATGAATCAATAGATTCTAATGATATAAAAGATAAATCAAAGAATGATATGTGTTGGGGATCAAAAGGGTTAAAAGTGATAAAAGCAACCTAAAATATCCATGAATCGATAGAAGAATGTCCTACGGGTGAGATGGCCTATCCGATCGGGCTGGGATCGAACTTTGTGCCGTACACATGGATGACATGATGTTGTGATATGATGATGATTATTGTCCTCACTATTTCAGTTGAGATGTCCTAGCCGATCGGGCAGAGATCGGACTCCGTGTGAACGTGCCACAATGGTGATATGAGATGTGATGATATTCGGACCTCACCTAGGATGGCTTAGCCGATCGGGCAGAGATCGGACTGCGTGTGACAACGACATGGTGGATCAGTAATAATAATAACAAGATGAAACTTAGAAGAACATTAACCAAAAGATGGCAAAACGGGATGAGGGATGTGGTAATTCTTGCTTGTGTTTTCCCTCATTTCGGTGTATTGTTGTGTGATGTATCTATTTGTGTTTGATTGTTGATATTTATCCTATCTAGAGTAGGTTTGTTCATACATACTAGTACTATTCAATGGTACTAACGTCCCTTTTGCCGGGGGCGCTACAACTTTTAGTCCATGTTGACTTCTTTGTATATGTTGTTTCGTTTGAGGTATAGCCAGTGCCTTGTTGCCGGCAAGTCCGTGTGCATTTCTCCGTACTCTCAGAGGCTCCGTGGACATTATGTGGTTTCTAAATATATTTTGGGTAGTTGTTGTACTTACTCGTACTCGTGATCCCGTATCGAGAATGTTGTATTTAGCATGTATGTTTTGGGAATATCTAATGTTGAAAAGTTAAAAGAGGAAAATGGACTTTATGTTGCGATCACACACTTTTGATTTTATCTTGCTATTTCATATGAATAATGTCTGCTATAACCACGGGGAAACACATCAGGTAGGAAAGGCAAATCAGGTTCTCTTGAGCGGGTTCATTCGGTTAGGCGCCGGTCTCGTCCCTCAATTTTGGGGCGTGACAAACTTGGTATCAGAGCCTAAGGTTTTAAATGTTTCCTTGGATGTCTCCGAGCCGTGTCTAGTAGAGCCCTTCTAATCGGTGTGTTGTCGACCACATCTATAATTAGGGGGCTGCATGGACATTTAGGAATGCTACTCTCCATTGATATTCTGTATCGTGCGATGGAGTGAAAGGTGAGGTTGATTCTATCTAACTCGTGCATTGTTTCAACTTTCAGTAAATGGCACCTAGGAAGAAAGCTCGACTCGGCCTAGAGGCCGATGCCACCCCAAGTGTGGCCGCAAATTCTCAATCTGTTAGTGCGGGTGAGGATAATCCCCCGACCATGAATCAGCCTGACTCCTCTGTTCCTGGCTAGACTATTCCAGTTCCTGCTCCAGCGGAGGGTGCCACGATTCCTCCCGCTGATATTCCTTATCCTCGTCCAGCTCCAACTTCCGGTCCCGGTATTTATGATGGGGACCTCAGGGGAGCTATTCAGATGTTGACTTAGCTAGTGGCCTCCCAGGACCAAAGATCAAATGTTACCCCTATGTCCTCTAGCGAGAAAGGGGTTCTTTAGGTTCCAGAGTCAATCGGTTTCTTCAGTTAGCCCCTCCAGAGTTCACAGGTACTGACCTAGAGGCGGACCCTCAGGATTTTATCGACGAGATTTACAAGACCCTTTGAGTTATAAGGGCTACTGAGATAGAGGGAGTAGAGTTGTCTTCCTACCGATTGAATTTGTTGCGGCATATTCATGGTTCGAGATGTGGGAGGATTCCCGTGAGGAGGGGAGCCCTCCGGCGAGATGGGATGAGTTTGTGGGGGCCTTCATGGATCATTTATTTCCCACTGAGAGTAGGGATAGTGTGTGGGAGTCCCATATGGAGTTCGTGCGCTTGTCCAAATATGCTATCCACATGGTGTCGACTATAGAGACCAGAGTTCGTCGGTTTGTTCAGGGCCTTGGTCCGTTGGTTGTCAACGAAGCTGCTACAGCTGCCCTGCATTCAGATATGAACTATGGGAAGATTGTGGGATTCACCCAAGCTATACACGCTCGTAAATTGAAGATAAGAATGGAGAGAGAAAGTAGTAGTAGGGCCCTGTCAGCAGGCAAACCTGGAGGTTCATTTGGATGAGGGAGACCAGTCCTTGGGAGAGGGTCATCAGGACCATCCCAATCTCATGCTCAGTCATCAGCCAGTGCCCCGCTACCAGTTCGTCACCATCATCATCAGTAGGGAGGTCATTTTGGGGCCAGTCCAGGCAGCAGGGGGTTCCACTAGTCGGGTCATTCAGGTGGGAGGTTCCAGCAGCAGCAGAGGGGCCTATGCCCCAAGTGTGAGAGGTTTCATACTGGGCCCTGTTATCTGGATCAGCCAGTATGCTATGGTTGTGGAGTGAGGGGTCACATTCATAGAGCCTGCCCTTCATCCAGCTAGGGAGCAGGTTGGGGTGCCGCCCAGCCATCCAATTCTTCACATGCTACATCTTCAGCACGCCCACCAGCCCGAGGCCCTTCAGCACCAGCAGGGTGTGGTGCAGCTAGGGGTGGTGCACGAGGTCGGGGAGGACCCAGTCGGTTCTATTCTTTGAGTGGTCGTCAGAGTGCGGAGGCTTATCGAGATGTTGTCAGAGGTATCTTGACTGTTCAATCTCATGATGTTTATGCTCTTATTGATCCCCGAACTTCCTTAGCATATGTCACTCCTTTTATTGCTTCGAGTTTTGGGATAGAACCCGAACAGCCCCATGAGCCGTTCTCAATGTCGACTCCGGTTGGTGAATCTATTACGGCCGCGCGAGTCTATAGGAATTGTGTTGTCACGGTGCGTGGTCGGGATACCACGGTCGATCTGATTGAGCTAGGAATGGTAGATTTGCATGTAATTATGGGGATAGATTGGCTCTATTCGTGCTTTGCTAAACTCGACTGCCAAACCATAATTATGAGGCTTGAGTTTCCTAATGGACCAGCTATTGAGTGGGAGGGGAATAATGTCGTGCCAAGAGGTAGTTTTATTTCTTACCTTAAGGCCTCGAAGATGATCAGAAAGGGGTACATGTACCATTTGGTTCGGGTTGCGGACACCACTTCAGAGGTTCCTGCTCCCGAGTCCGTGCTTGTTATGAATGAATTTGTTGATGTTTTTCTAGATGAGCTTCTTGGGATTCCACCAGATAGAGAGATCGATTTCGGGATTGATGTATTGCCAGATACGCAACCAATATCTATTCCACCCTATAGGATGGCGCCACCATAATTGAGAGAGTTAAAGGAGCAGTTGAAAGATCGTCTAGAAAAGGGTTTCATTCGGCCAAGTGTGTCGCCTTGGGGCGCACCGATTCTTTTTGTCAGAAAGAAAGACGGGTCTCTGTGAATGTGTATTGATTATCGGCAGCTCAACAAGGTCACCATCAAAAACAAATACATGTTGCCTTGGATAGATGATTTGTTCGACAAATTGCAGGGTGCTAAGTTCTTCTCAAAGATTGATTTACGGTCCGGGTATCACCAGTAAAAGATCAGGGAGCAGGATATTCCTAAGACCGCCTTCAAGACTCGTTATGGGCACTTCGAATTCTTGGTAATGTCTTTTGGGCAAACCAATTCCCCAGCAGCTTTCATGGACCTTATGAATCGGGTTTTCAAGCCGTTTCTCGACGTGATAGTTTTCACCGACGATATCCTTATTTATTCACGAAGTCAAGAAGATCATGCCAATCACCTCGAGGCAGTTCTGCAGACTCTTCATCAGCACCAGTTGCATGCAAAGTTCTCAAAATGTGAGTTTTGGCTATAATCAGTTACCTTTTTGGGTCATGTTGTCTCCAGGAAAGGGATTCAGGTTGATCCCCAAAGGATCGCATCGGTGAAGGATTGGCCTAGACCAACGACCCCGACAGAGATTCGTAGTTTCTTGGGTTTATCTGGATATTATCGGAGGTTCGTGGAAGGATTCTCTACCCTCGCCTCCCATTGACCAAGTTGACGTAGAAAGCAGTTAAGTTCCAGCGGTCCGATGCTTTTGAAATGAGTTTCCACGAATTGAAATCAAGATTGTCTTCGGCGCCGGTGTTGACCTTGACAGAGGGTACAGAGGGGTTTGGGGTGTATTGTGATGCTTCAAGGGTTGGTTTTGAGTGTGTGTTGGTGCAATGTGGGAAGGTTATAGCGTATGCTTCAAGGCAGCTCAAGAACCACGAAAGGAATTATCCAACGTATGATTTGGAGCTCGCAACGGTTGTTTTTGCATTGAAAATCTGGCGGCATTATCTTTATGGGGTCCATGTGGACGTGTTCACAGACCACAAGATTCTTCAGTATTTATTCAAACAGAAGGAATTGAACTTGAGGCAGAGGAGGTGGTTGGAATTGCTCAAAGATTATGATATGAATATTTTGTACCATCTACAGAAGGCGAATGTGGTGGCAGACGCTCTTAGTCGGAAATCCATGGGTATCTTGGCTCATTTGGAAGAAGGTCAGAGGCCTTTGGCACGGGTGGTTTACTAGTTGGCCAGTCTAGGGGTTTGTCTTTCGGCCTCAGACAAAGGGAATGTTGTGGCACGTAACAGAGTTGAATCGTCGCTTGTAGCAGAAGTCAAAGAAAAGCAATTCAATGATCCAACATTGGCACAGTTAAGAGAGGCAATTCTAAATCACATGACCACAACTTTTTCACTCGGCAATGATGAAGGTGTTTTGCGGTGTCAAGGGAGATTATGTCTTTCGGATGCAGGTGACCTTCGACAGAGGGTAATGACGGAGGCTCACAATTCTAGATATTCCGTACACCCAGGTTCTACGAAAATGTATCATGATCTAAAGGAGATTTATTGGTGGAATGGTATGAAGAGGGATGTGGCAGACTTTGTGGCTAGGTGTCTGAATTGTCAGCAAGTGAAGGCCGAGCATCAGAGGCCCGGTGGGTTGACGCAGCTTATGGAAATACCGATGTGGAAATGGGAAATGATCAATATGGACTTTGTGGTAGGGTTACCCCGCACTCAGCGCAAGTTCGACTCAATTTGGGTAATAGTGGATCGACTCACGAAGTCAGCACATTTCATGCCATTCAGGTCCACCGATACTGCAAAACAGTATGCTCAGTTGTATCTCAAAGAAATAGTCAGACTCAATGGCACTCCAATTTCTATTATCGAGGGGCCCAGTTCACAACTAACTTTTGGAAGAAATTTCAGCAATGTTTGGGGACGCAGGTAAATCTCAGCACAGCCTTCCACCCACAGACTGACGGACAAGCAGAGCAGACTATTCAGACGCTATAAGACATGTTGTGAGCTTGTGTACTTGATTTTAAAGGTAGCTGGGATGATCATTTGCCACTTATAGAGTTCGCTTACAACAACAGTTTCCATGTTAGTGTTCAGATGGCCCCATTTGAGGTATTGTACGGGAGAAGGTGTAGGTCTCCGATTGGATGGTTCGAGGTTGGAGAGGCGGAACTGATAGGACCGAATCTTGTGCATTAGGCTATGGATAAGGTTAGAATCATAAAGGAGAGGTTTAAAACTGCTCAGAGTCGTCAGAAATCCTATTCAGACGTTCGTCGCAGGGATTTGGAGTTTCAAGTAGATGATGGGGTATTCTTTAAGGTATCTCCCATGAAGGGAGTCATGCGGTTTGGAAAGAAGGGGAAATTGAGCCCAAGCTATGTCGGGCCGTATAGGATCGCTCAAAAGATAGGAAAGGTGGCGTATAGGCTGGAATTTCCCACTGAAATGTCATTAGTGAACCCGGTGTTTCATGTGTCCATGTTAAAGAAGGTGATTGGAGATCCATCAGTCATCGTGTCGGTTGAGACCGTTGCGGTTAATGAAGAATTGTCAAACGAAGAAGTTCCAGTTGCTATTCTTGATTGGAAGATTCGTAAACTGAGAAACAAGGAGATTTCCTCAGTTAAGGTGTTATGGTGAAGTCAACAAGTCGAGGAGGCAACATGGGAAGCGGAAAACGAAATGAAAGAGAAGTACCCTCATTTGTTTGAATAAGTCGGGTAGTTGTTTTTGGAAATTGTCATCTCTAAGAAATTGCCTTTTTGGTCATGTTTGTGTAAAGCCACCTCAATCCCCTAATTCCCCTTCTGTTATGACTTCTCAACTTTTTGCCATATTTGTATGTATTGTGAATTATGTGCAACTCGTTGAAATAACTGAATTATGTGCAATTCGTTGTGTTATCTGAACTTTGTACAACTTGTGAAGTAACTAAAAGTATGTGGAACTTGTTAAAATGTGTTTCGGGGGCCCTCTGACAGGTGGATAGGCCTATTTACAAAGGAAACTCTGGCGAAAGTTTTAGAAAATATCGGAGTTAGTGAAAATTGGGGGTTGGCATTTTGTGTTTCCTTACCCAAGTGGCTGCCCGATCCTCATTCGAGGACGAATGGTTTTAAGATGGGGAGGATGTAAAGACCCGTAAAATTTCTTAACTAAAAGCGATGCCCGAATAGGTCCCCATGTTGATATAACTGTAGGAATTCTTAAATTGGACCATTTCGGAGTAAAAAGTACCCCAGGACTTAAAAGATATAATTTTTACAGATTTGTGCGGATCTGCGGTCCACTATGCGATCGCAGATCAGGTATGCGGACCGCATAGTGGTCGCATACTTGGACAGTTTGATGTACATTTTGAGGACAGCTATGCGGCCCGTAATGCGATCACATTTCATGAATGCGGGCCGCATAGTTGTCGCATTCTTGCACCTATATTTTTGCGAGGGGAGTTATGCGGCGCACTATGCGATCGCATAACAGGTATGCGGACCGCATAGTTGTCGCATACTTGGGCAGTCTGCTTCTCTTTTTGGCCCAGCTGAGGGTCACTTATGCGACAGGTCTGCATACGGCATAACAGGAATGTGATCGCATTCCTGACCGCATACCTGCATCGGGGCCTCTAATTTGTAATTTTAAAACCCGACCCCTAGCCGAATAAAACACCCATCCCCTTCATTTCTAACGACTTTCTGATTAAAATAGAGAGAAGTGAGAGTGGGTTCTAGTGAGAGAAAGTCACCACCTTCATCAAATTGATCCTCCATCTCTACTCAGGCCCGGAATTAATCTAGTAGTCGTCATCTTCTTCACCATAAGAGGTAAGTTTCCACCACATTTCCCTTAATGCACGGATTATAGTTAAAATGGAACACACATAGGTTAGTTATTGAAGATTAGAGTTAGAGACCTTGCATGCATGTGATTAATTTACCATAATCTAGTAAAGGGAAGTAGGTTAGAGTAATCTTCCACTAAAAATGGGTTATGAAATCTAATGGAACACATAGTGTTTGATAAAATGCCCAAATGAGTTCAAGTCGTGTTCATGGTTCCTAATCCTAACTTTAAATGTGTCACATTGTTAATTATATTGAAGGCGCTAGAAGGTCCGGTTATTCGAGGTAGAAATTAAGGAAAAGTGCCAACTCTAGGTATGTATAGCTAACTCTAATCCTCATAGGATAAGCCGGTTTGTGCTCACTTTCTCGGTAGGATTCTCTTGATGATTATCTGTAGAAATTTAAATGTTCTATGTGCCTAATTGAGAAATTCTTGCTTCTATGTTGTTACATGTAACTACCATGTTGTTATGCTAATTGAGTATATAGATTGTGGTTGCCTTGTTTCCCCCTTTTACTATGTGTGTTATCCTCTCATGTGATGGATGTGGAAAATGTGAAAGGTTGGAGTGATATGAAATATTAATAAAGAGATTGTAATGACTTAAAATACGAATCGAGAAGTTGAATTAATATGAAACATGAATAAATGAAATGGGATTGTTACGGAAGATGACATAAAGGATCGGATTGGCACGAAATATGAATCAAGAGATACTAATGATATGAAAGATGAATCAAAGAATGACATGTGTTGGGGATCAAAAGGGTTAAAAATTATAAAAGCGACCTAAAATATCCATGAATCGACAGGAGAATGTCCTAGGGGTGAGATGGAATATCCGATCAGGCTGGGATCGGACTCTGTAACGACCCAGCCGGTCGTTTTGTGTGTTGGGACTCCGTTCCCGTGAATGACTCTTCCCATAGCGACTACTCGTGCCTTATGACTTGTGTGGGCCGGTAGTTCGAGATTCGGAAGTGTTTTGGCTAGCCTTCAAGAACCAAGTGGCTAGCCTTCAAGAACCAAGTGTTCCTGAACTGGCCAAAACACTTCCGAATCTCAAACTGCCGGCCCACACAAGTCATAAGGCACGAGTAGTCGCTATGTGAAGAGTCATTCACGGGAACGGAATCCAAACACACAAAACGACCGGCTGGGTCGTTATATTCTCCCCCTCTTAAACAAACGTTCGACCTCGAACGGGTCTAGAATTGTACCTGATGTGCTGAATAGCTGTGGGTATCTGTCCCGCATATCCTGCTCGGACTCCCAAGTCGCCTCCTCAACTGGTTGGCCCCTCCACTGGACCTTAACCGCTGAAACTGTCTTGGACCTCAACTGGCGGTCCTGCCTATCAACAATAGCCACAGGCTCCTCCTCATAGCTCAGCCGCTCATCTAGCTGAATAGTGGTATAATAAATCACATGGGAGGAGTCTGCGAGATACCTCTGAAGCATCGAAACATGAAAAACTGGATGAACTTCGGATAGCGCTGGAGGCAAAGCAAGTCTATAAGCAACAACACCAACTCGCTCTAACACCTCAAATGGGCCTATAAACCTAGGGCTCAACTTGCCCTTCTTCCCGAATCTCATGACGCCCTTCATCGGTGAAACTCTAAGCATAACCTGATCCCCCTCCATAAATGCCACATCTCGAGCCCGCTGATCTGCGTAGCTCTTCTGCCTCGACTGAGCTGTGCGAAGCCTTTCCTGGATAATTTTCACTTTCTCTAAAGCATCTCTGACCATGTCAGTACCATACAGCTTAGCCTCACCAGGCTCAAACCACCCAATCGGAGAACGGCATCGCCGACCATATAAAGCCTCAAATGGAGCCATCTGGATGCTGGCCTGATAACTATTATTATATGCAAACTCTGCCAAAGGCAAGAACTGGTCCCACTGACCTCCGAAATCAATCACACAAGCCCTGAGCATATCCTCCAGAATCTGAATTGTACGCTCCGACTGGCCGTCAGTCTGAGGGTGAAAAGCTGAACTGTGGTCTAATCGAGTACCCATCTCCCGATGCAAAGCTCTCAAGAAGTTTGATGTGAACTGAGGACCTCGATCTGAAATGATAGATAGTGGCACGCCATGCAGCCTGACGAT
>MDKH01071536.1:0-17990 GCA_005239495.1 Nicotiana undulata
TGAAGTTAAATCTTCAAACAAGATGAAGTCATTATCTTAGACGGTGTAATGGTCTTCGCTTCAGACAAAAAAAAAGGAATCTTTGGCCCAGACGGTGTAATGGTTTTCGTTGTGAACTTTTAAAGGTTTTCGTTGTGAACTTTAAAAGAAAATCTTGACCACGAGCTTTTAAAGGTCTTCATCATGCATGAGTCAATCTCGTTAAACAAAAACATATCCTTCTCGTTTGACCTAAAAAATAAATAAATAAAGAGAAACAAAAGGGATGATAAAAAAATAAACGTAGAAAAAGAACGAGAGTCTTACCCGTCAACTACGTATTCGAGGTGACTTGCAAATACTGTGTATTAATATTATGAAGTGAAGAAAACAGTGCTATATATATCCACGCGTAGCAGCTATCCAGAAGATATAGTTCGATGTGGGATCAATTAGTTTGTCTGTTATTAGGACTTGACTCTCAAGTCGGTGATGTTTCCTAGTTACATGCAAATTGGAGAAAGAATATTTATAATTCTTGTTATAGTAAATTAAGAAAAGTATCCTAACATGAGTAGTACTATTGGCGTGCAAGAAGTCAAATTCTTTGATAACTATAGTACGGTTACGTAGATAAGGTTGACATATTTGAAACTACTCTACTGTTGTGGTTGTCCGAAGATCAAGTTGAGTCCTTCACAAAAAAAAAATTGCAACATTGATCTACGTGGAAGGAAGGCACGTTATTTTGTTCGAAACTAAAAATGAAAGCATAGTTGTCTTTAGGGCTGTTCATTTGGATCGGATATCCGAAATCCGAACCGATCCATTCAATTTCGGATTTTGGATTTCGGATTGGACCGGATTTCGGATTGTGTTTATAAAAATTTCGGATTTCGGATCGGATTCGGATTGGTATATTTTAATCCGATCCGATCCGAAATCCGAAATTATTAGGCAATGTATAAATACTACACTTTAATTTCGGATAGTCAGTATTTTCTTTACATCTTCTTCCAAGTTATTACCTTTACAATTGCTAGAGTTAGCTATATTGGCACCATAGTACTCTCATAATTGTATAAACATGAATTTTTCTTAATGCATTGCCTCTTTTACAAAGAAAATATACATATTAGTTTGCAACATTGAGGCATTTACGATCCGAAATCCGATCCGATCCAAACTTTAAAATCCGAATCCGATCCGATATAATTCGGATCGGATTCGGATTGCATTTTCTAGAATCCGAAATCCGAAATCCGAATCCGTGCACAGCCCTAGTTGTCTTACCACTTCATGTGAATACAAAAAAAAATAAAAGAAATTATTCACTAGAATTTCAAATGCAATGAGGTCACGTCCAAATTAACCTTGTGAAATCAATAGGCATAATTGATCATTTTATCAAATTAATCCACCTATGATTTGATATACTACTGAAATAATAGCAAGTGACGCTGTTACTTTATTCCTTAATTTGACAAAAAATTGTCATTTAAGCTATAAGTGGAAAGGGGATGTATGAATTAATCAGTGAAAGCATTGGTAAGAAGGAGGATATAAATTGTCTTCATTAATACTTCAAGTCTAGTCTTTAAAGCTTACACCTTGACAAGTCTTGAAGTAGGGGGCATTTGTAGGCATATAAATTTTATTAAAATTAAATTCATAAAATAATTTGGACTATATGTTAAATTCAAGATATATTGGTCCAAATAAATATTATGGGCTAATATATAAATGAATTAATTACATAGGTCCAATATATGTGATTGGGCTAAATTGATGAACCCACTTCATTAGGCCCAATATGCCATCTTCCTAGAAGCCCAGTGCTACGTGTCAAATGACGTGGCATGCCAAGTCAAATAAAAAGAGCCGATAGGACCATGCCACGTGTCAAATGATGTGGCAATCCAAGACAAATAAATGAGCCAATTAAATCATGCCAAGTGTCTGGATAGTATTGGTGAATTCAAACGGACCAATCAAATCGCAGAGTCATACCACTCCTTACAACTATAAATAGAGGTCTTCATAAAAGCTAGAAGACACCAGAAGTTATAACAAGAAGCAAGCAGAGAGCTCGTGGATCAAACACCGCAGATTTCTCTACAAGCTACAAGTTCAAGCATTCAAACACTCAAGCTACAAGTTCAAGTCAAGATCAAGAACGAAGGCAAACCAAATACCAAGGCGTTCGAGATCAAGTTACTTGTTCGTGATCAATTCAAATTCAAGTTCAAGAAGGAGATTCAAGATTAAGCTTTACAAGCCCTTGAATCAAATCAAAATCAAGCTCATCAAGATAGTATACATTCTTGAAGAATCAGAGGAATACCATAGAGATTGTACCACTTTCATTTATTGAAATCAAATACTATATTTGTTACGCAATTTTCCGATCTTGATTATTTATTTTTCTCGACGCGAAAATTTGTTGTTACAGCTGTCACACAAGAATGGATGTGCAAAGGACCTGTGCAAACAATTTCAACAGTTCGAGAGCAAGCAGAACCACCTAGGGAGGACAAGCAACAGAGTCAACAGCAGAATGAACAGAAAAGCTTTACTCCCGTTAGTAGAGTGGAAGAGAAATCAGAAAAGAGCAGAGGGAAAGCTATGGAAGGAAGCCCAGAGTTCAATCTACAAAACTTTCCCATCCTATGCTCTGTACCAACCAAGAATGGATTTGAAGTGCTACATGGACGAAACAGTGAAGTTCATGACCTACCCCTGGATAGAGGAGGGGGATCCAAAACTATCTAATGAATTGGATATTTTGGAATGTTAGAGGAATGAATAAGAGGTATAAACAGAAGGAGTTGGGGAACTACTTGAAAAACAAAAAAATAAGACTGGCAGGACTGTAGAAACAAGAATAAAGGAGCACAATTCCAGGAAGATTAGCAACAAAATAGTACCTAACTGGGAGATGTTAAATAACTATCAAACTGCAGCAAATGGTAGAATATGGTTGGTCTGGGATCCACAGTGGTGTGAAGTTGAACTGCTGAAAGCTGAAGCCCAAATCTTACACTGTGAGGTCACAAGCAAAATAGGGGACCTGTACTGCTGCCTTACTATAGTATATGGCTTTAATACTATTGAGCACAGGAAAGCACTATGGGAGAACTTGAGAGATGCAGTTGTAGGCATGATTAAACTTGGCTTGTAGTTGGAGACTTTAATGCAGTAATGTACCAGGATGATCGATTATTTGGTAATCCAATTACACACACTGAAATTAAAGAGTATTCTGAATGCATGCATGAATTACTCCTAACAAAAATACAATGGAGAGGAGACTACTATACCTGGTCCAATAAACAATTGGAATCAGACAGAATTTATAGTAGATTGGATAGGGCTTTTGGAAATCATGAGTGGATGATGGTATAGAGGCATCTGGTGATGGAGTATGATGAACCTTTCATATCAAATCATGCCCCTATGCTACTAACAATGGCTTCTTCTAATAGTAATACCAAGGTACCTTTCAAAATTTTCAATGTATGAGCCAATCATGAGGAATTTATGAAGATAGGAGAGGAGACCTGGCAGCAAGCACAGTCCACAATCAAGATGAACATTTGGGAGAAACTGAAATGTCTCAGACCAGTGCTAAGGAGACTGAATTGTGAGGAGTTTAAGTTCATTAATCAGAAGATAGAAAAGGCATGGCAAGAGCTAAAGATCACTCAAGAACAAATGCATATGAGGAGTAATACAGAATTGCTGGTAAAAGAAATAGAGTTGATACAAAGTTTGGAGAAATGGTCCATGGTTAAAGAAAGTGCTCTACAACAGAAGACTAAGGCTAACTGGATCAAGCTAGGGGATTCCAATACTAAATACTTTTCAGCCCTGATCAAGGAGAGGACTCAAAGAAAACGGATAACAAAACTTACATCACTCAGCAACAAAAAGCTATCTGAGCCAAAGGAAATCAAAGAGGAAATAGTGAATTTTCGCAAGGGCTTGATGAGATCTGCAGCTCATATATTACCAGCAGTCAACAAGCAAACTATGAGGAAAGGACCAATCATTTCACAGCAGCAAAGAATAAAATTATGTGCAGAGGTGACTGAACAAGAGATCTATGATGGACTATCCTCAATAGGGAATGATAAATCACCGGGTGTGGATGGATACAATGTATACTTCTTCAAGATAGTATGGACAATTGTGAAAACAGAAGTAATTGAAGCTATAAAGGATTTCTTCAAAACTGGAAAACTGTATAGGGCAATAAACTGTACAGCTATCACTCTGATCCCAAAGACTAACAAGCCAAACTCAGTGAAAGAGTATAGGCCCATTGCATGCTGTACTGTTCTATAAAAAAAATGATTGCTAAAATACTAGCCTCCAGATTACAAGGAGTGGTTCCAGATATCATTTGTGAGGCCCAGGCAGGGTTTATACCAGGTAGGAAAATAGGCTGATAATATCATTCTTGCTCATGAGCTGGTCAAGTCCTATACAAGGAAGAATGTATCACCCAGATGCATGATTAAAATTGACTTGCAAAAAGCGTATGATTCTGTTGAATGGCCATTTCTGAGGCAAATGCTTACAGAGCTTGGATTCCCAGAACAGTTTATTCTTTGGGTAATGGAGTGTTTCCAAACAGTAAATTACACTGTGATGATCAATGGTGAGCCAAGTGAACCTTTCAATGCAGCTAGAGGACTACGCCAGAGAGATCCAATGTCTCCCTTTCTGTTTGCAATTGCTATGGAGTACCTAAGTAGAAAGCTCAACGAATTAAAGGAAGATAGATCCTATCAGTTTCACCCAAAGTGTGCAAAAATAGGTATTACACACCTTAGTATTGTGGATGATATGCTTCTTTTTGGTAAAGGGAACTTATCTTCTATTCTTGCTCTACACAAGTGTTTAAGACAGTTTTCTGAAGCTTCAGTATTGCAGGCTAATCATGGGAAGAGTTGTGTGTATTTTGGTGGAGTTAAGAAGGAAATTCAAGACAGCATATTGAGCCATTTGGGTTTTGTGCATGGAACCTTACCTTTCAAATACCTGGGAGTGCCTTCATCAACAAAGAAGCTCACTTTAATACATTGGCAAACACTAATAGAGAAGATCACAGCTAGAGTTACTTCTTGGACTGCCAAAAAGTTGTCTTATGCAGGCAGAACTCAACTAGTCAAATATGTGCTCTTTGGAATTCAGGCATATTGGGCTCAACTGTTTCTTATACCTGCAAAGGTCCTGAAAATTATAGATGCTTATTGTAGGAGCTATGTATGGTCAGGGAACAACACAATTACTAGGAAAGCTTTGGTGGCATGGGACAGAGTGTGCAATCCTAAGTCAGCGGAGGGCTAAACATTATCAACATAAAGTTGTGGAATCAAGCTGCTCAAATCAAGACATGCTGGGATGTAGCTCATAAACAGGATAAGATGTGGATTCGAAGGATTCATGCTTACTATGTCAAAGGTAAGCCCTTGATGGATATTACAATCCCAGCACAAGCAAGCTGGATCACTAGAAAAATACTGGAAGCTAATGAACACTTGCACTTGATACCTACTATCAAAACTAATCGGAGCATGATCAACTCAATCTACAAACAGCTTCTCCTTACAATGAGGCCAGTGCCTTGGAAATGTCTTATGTTTAAGAATGATGACATGCCTAAAGCAGTGTTTACAATGTGACTACAGCTACAAGGGAGACTAGCTACAACAAATCGATTGGTGAAATGGGGATTAGCAGTGGACACAACATGCACACTATGCCAGAATCAATTGGAAACAAAAGACCATCATGCATGTGAATTTACTAAAGCTATATGGAGGAAAATGCAGCAATGGCTACAACGGAAACCACCAGCAATGACTTGGACTTGGAACCAGCACATAGAATGGGCTATTCAAAAAGCCAATGGGAAGTCACAACAAGCCCAAATTTTCAGAATGGTGTATGCTGAGTGTATATATGCTATATGGATGGAAAGGAATCATAGAATTTTTGAAAAGAAGTATCGGAGCTTGGAAACAATCGCGCGTGAAGTCGCTTACATATGTCATGTAAGAGCAGCCCCTAGAGTCAAGGTTTTGTTACAGAGTTTTTTGTTTTAGTTTCCAGTTAAATTTACAGTTGAGAAATGACTTGTACAGAGTAGAGAGTTACTGACGTGGTAGACTTTAGATACCTAATTGTGTTTGGTTAGCTATGGGTTTGTACAGTTTTCACAGGTGATTAATACAAAAGTTTAGTTACCCAAAAAAAAAAGATAAGGGTAAAATAGTCAAAAATCTTTCCTATTTAATATTTTAGTAAGGGGCATGTAAAAGAGAAACACAAAAGATAATTTGAGACGGAGGGAGTAATAGAAGGGAAAGTTGGGAGTTAAGAGGTTGAACTCTACATCATTTAAGCATTATCAACGGAACAATTCAATGATCGTTACAATTCAAACTATAGTGTCACGAATTAAAATTTAATGGATTTTGTAACATTGTTGGCCGATTCACTATAAGCAACATTTAAAATATCCTATTATTGGAGATCTTTAAAACCATCAATTGTTAGCTGAAAATGTGCTCTGTAAAATACTTAAACAACAACAACAACAACAAACCCAGTCTAATCTCACAGGTGAGATGTGAGAAGGGTAATATGTACGCAGACCTTACCCCTACCTTGTTAATCTGTAAGATACTTAAACAGATTAACCGAATATCCTTCCTTTATAAACTATGGAGAGATGCCAAAAGATTTAACAACTTGAAAGCATAGAAACACTTCTCGATCAAGGAAATGATAAAGCTTACGAGTTTAGCATATTTAAACATCTGGTACATTAAGATCTAGATATCATGTCCTATTCGTCGTCTATACGTATATATCATATATAATACATACCGGATTTTACTTCGCTTTACCCTTTCCTTTTCCTTTCTTTGCTTCAAGTTTGGCCTGGATGCGAGCAGCTGCCGCTGCCTTAGCTTCTTCTCTCTTCTTCTTCTCTTCCTCCTTAGCTGCAGCTGCCATTTCTCTTTGCTTCTTTAGCTCCCTGTTTAATACAGTACCAATTGTTTTGTGGAAATTAAATTCAGTTGTTTTTTAAAGATATAGATGAAGGCTCTTACAGAGGATAAAGCATGATTTTCAAGCTAATAGAGCGGAGAAAGAGCGAGAACTTACTCCAGCCTAGCCCTTTCATCTGAAACACTGCTGATACTGGAACCTTTACGTGGTCTACAAGCCACGAGCTCCACCTCAAAAACAAGGGTTGCACTGTATTAAGATGTTTCAAAACCAACAATCAGATTACCACTTCAAAAGAACCCCCCCCCCCCTACCAGCCCAAGACACTCATTGTGTTGCCAGCAATCAATCCTCTTACTTTCTTTAACTGTTTAGAGTGTCGGAAGGTCAAGGAAGCTGGTGACCTAATGACTTGATGAGATGCAAATGCTAAAGAAACAAGTATTTATTTTCTAAAAGAAAGCCTGTCGAATGAAACCTTTATCATTTATAGTAAAAATAAATTCTGAATGATGTCCAGGTGCTGACGCCCATCCACCCAATCCTATCCTCCCAGCTCCATTTTAGTGCTAGCCATTTAGAAGAGAGGCTTTATTTTTACACAGTTCAAAGTATAGATGGATCTATACCATTTTCCTAATACAGAAACATTATTCTCTCTCCTCCACTTTTGAAAAGAGTATATAAGAATGTTGAGATCAGGCGAAGGAGCTTGAGTTCCCTTCTTCAGTATACCTTCACCATAGTGGACTACCAGACTGATTGATAGACACGCTTGCAGCATGTAAATATATTACAGAGTTAACTTACTCGGGGGGAATATCCGGTGGGGATCCTGCACTTCCATAGGCATACTCTGGCTTGCAGGTAATTACAGCTACTTCCCCAACCTGACAGATCAAAAGGAAAAAAGTTGAAAACTAATTCAAACTCGATATATAACCACCACATGTCAGAGAGCATATTGACCTTCATGGTCCTCAGTGCAACGTCCCAAGCCTTAATAACAGAACCAGTACCGATCTCAAAGGAGAAAATTGTATTATCCTCACGGGTGGTATCAAATACTTCACCGGTCTCAGCAAGAGTGCCTTCATAATGAACTGTTTTAATACCGAAAAACGAAAGAAAAAGATCAATGTGCAGAATCTCAACCAGGAAGTTGTAGCTATTACCAGTACTACTAAAGAAAAATATGCACTTGTTAGAGATTGAGAAACTGTGATTTTGAAGATGAAAGATCGCTGAAAATAGATACATGGTAAGGACAAATTAATCATCTTGAAAATGAGGATCACAAAAAAGTATTAAAGTTTAAGTTAAACCTCATCCCTTGTTTTTGTTTTATATGTTGCTAGAGGAGAATCAATTCACATGATTGTGATTATTCCAAAATAAAAAGCTCAATGATTAATGAGATCTTATGTGGAGTTACCTTTCACGGTCCGACTGCCAATTCAGGTTAACTTTCAGCTATACGAGATTCCACATCTAGTTATTTTGGGACAAAGAGATATCGGCAGGTACAATGGTTGCCGCACCTCCTCCAGCCTAGCCTGTAAGAGCTGTTCCTCCTGGTACTCAGGGTCGTGGACGTCCAGGCTGGCTTTGTTAAAAGTATATATACACATATACTTTCCTGAAGCCTAACTTATACCACTAAGGGGTCGTTTGGTAGGAGGTATTAGAAAAAATAATGCAAGCATTAGCTCTATCCATTACTAATACCTTGTTTGGTACATTTTTCAACAGGTAGTATTAGTTATACATCATACTTGGCATTATTCTATACATAAGTAATGCATAGAAAATCATGGCATTAGTAATACCAAGGCTATTAATGCATGCATTAGCATGGTTAAAGACAAAATTGTCCTTAAAGTCCCTTAAAACTATAGAATATGGAGGGTATTTTTGTAAGCAACTATTTTTCTTAAAAATTATGCAATGCATTATAATTTTAATACACCACACCAAACAGTAGATAAGAAATAATAACTGCATAACTAATGCTTGCATTACTAATCCATGCATTTCTAATACACCTTATTCCGCACTATTCTTATACACCCTACCAAACGACCCCTAACTGTATTAAACATACTAACAATGACTTTTGAGGAATCATACTTCTTTTTTACACCCCTTTTCAACTATCTCAAATAGTGGACGTACCATAAGAGAGGTATTCAATATGTCTCAAGAACAGTAGTGAAAATGCTCCCACTTTAACCTTTCTTTTTTAACTCTAACTTTGTTCTTCAAGTATACTTTAAACACAACTTTTAGTAGAAAGGACCTATTTTTGTTTTTCAAGATTAGCATTAAAGCCAACCAAAGCCAGATATTGAACAGTTACCCTTCCTCTATTCACTCCTACAAAGGAAGCAATCTATTCACTCCAACAGATATCAGTTAAGTGTTAGCTGGAGCACCATTGCCTTCGCAAAAAGGCAGTAACTACAACATTCTCCTCTAGAAAAGCACTGATATCTGTACGCCCGCACAGTAATGTTATACACATCTTATTCTGTTTAGGTTCAATGATAGTAGAGGTTGGATTCTTTACAACAATATTTGAGAGAGGTGCTTATTGAGCATAACAATGAAGGAATTCATGGCATGCATATACAGTTTCAAACAGCCTGAAATAAGGAAGTAACAGCATGAGAGCTATAGTTGCACAGTAAAGGCTCACTATGCATTCAAGTGTAATCCTAATAACTATATAAGTACTCCATTGTAAAAGACATGCTAAAATGAAAATGCGAGAGTGAATACAACAGAGACGGAGAACAGAAAACAGAAGCAATGTAAACATTTTATGTCATATGCCCACAGCTATCTTTATGACCCATACCATCAACAAGAGGAAGACTCTCTGAGGGAGCAATTGCATCAGGTTTCGGACGTTGCACTATTTTCTTCATAACACCTCCATCTCCAGTTAAATCAATTGCATCACCCATGTTATCTAACTTTTCAGAAACCTGGCTGGAAAAGAACATCAAGTCACCATCAGAGGATGGTATTCACATTATTTAAGCAACTAACTGCTTAGACCATACACACACAAAAAATATGAAGGAAATAAATGGGAAAATTATGAGAAGGAAATAGTTAATAGAAAAACTAAGAGCATTTCATAGTGCGTTTCCCCATTAACTGCATTATGGGAGGATTTATCAACATCAAAGGCGTTAATTTTCACAAAGTAGCCAAATGTTCTGAAACTTAACCGGCTTAGTAGCTTTAAACTACCTCAGCATAATGAAGAATAGAAGGGTAAAAAGGAAAGCATTACATTACACTTTATGTAAGATTTAGGTTTGAGATCACCATTCTAATTGCTGGCAATTTAAATTGCAAAGTTTCCATACTCTTGCAAAGCCTATAAGAACTCACCTAATATTTTTAGAAAAGAATTGTCTTTCAACATTTTTTCCTTTTTAATATTAAAATTTGAAAGTTCAGACACTTCCTTTTCCTTCTATTTCTTTCATTTCTCATTTTAAATCGTTGTTTCGGACCTCCTAGTATTCTATCAGGATAGGCTACACAATGAAGAAATTCTGTTGCAGATAAGTCCCCAATCTCAGCTTACTGAGGCAAAAATAAATCATATAAACCAAAAAAAAGCAGACCGGCTAGATTGCCCTCACACCTATTGCTAGGATCCTTCAAAAAAGCTTCCAATGTGTCGGATCCTCCAAAGGCTATTCATTTCTGGAGGATCCCCCTCGGGTGCGACGGCATTTTTGGAGGTTCTGGACAGTATAGCCTCACACAGTGGCAGAGCTAAGGGGAGCCAAGATTGAATCCCCTTCAGACGAAAAATTGTACTGCGTGAATAAGGTAAAAACAAATTTTTTTGGTCATATACTTTGTTTCTCGGACACTTCAAAAATGTAGTACGGTGCGTGACAGATCCTCCAAAAGTAGTGCAATTTTTAAAGGATCCGACACGGGTGCGACAACAATTTTGGAGAGCCCGAGCAACATATGTTATATGTGAACGGTCAAATCCACTTGACATAGGAAAAGATTCTAGTGTTAGCGGTAAAATTGGTTGTAAAATTGCCTTAGGTCACAAAATTCAAATCACTGTAGTATGAATTTCTGGCTCCGCCCTGGGTCTCACACCCCTAGCCCCTAGGAAACAAGTGCTCAAAGCTCTCTAATATTCAAAGGCAATAAAAACTTAATTAGTTTAACTCAAAAGACAGATTAGTAAAATATCAGAAGCAAAAGCAAGTTAAACATGTAAAAGCCATAGTAATTCATCAAACAATTTGTGTTTAACAATTACAATATCATGCGAAAATGGCGTTAAGTTTTCGTCCTATGATATATAAAAAGACAAAGAGAGTGAACTTACAGTTCAATTTCGTCGGAGAAATATAGGGAAATTTGACGGCAAGAGGACAGCTACTCCGGCGTCATGTGAAATTGGACGGCGTAATCAATTCGAATTTGGGTCCCAAATTGGAATCCATTTGCTTGTTGTCAACGCAAATGACTAAAAGGAATTTGGGCTTTTGAAGTGTGAAATCCATAAGCCCAATTCAAAGGGCCTGATCCTTTCACAAAAATGTCATTCCACCTTTTTTTTTTCTTTTGCTAAAATAGATTACAAGTGTAACCAAATAAGGTGATTAAGCACAAGTATATATACAACTATTTTTTACCAAACAAGGTAAAAATAATATTAAAGAAGATTTTTTTTAAATAAAAAAACATCGAAAAATATGATGGGATGATTAAAATCATCCAGTCTTAACTAGATGACTCGATTTGAGAGTTATAAGCATAAAGAGCATTTCGGAAAGGCGTACTTTACAACCCTCAATGGACTGACTTGGCTCGAATTGGATTAGTCAGGCTAGTAAATTTTGATATTCAATGATTAAACAACCAGAAAATAAAAGGCTGCTCATTTTTTATTAGATTATTCTTTATAATACCTCTAGTATTATTCAATAGTCCAATAAGAAACATAAACAAGTTTCCAAAAGTTCTAGGCTATCAAGTACATATTTAGTCAAATAGATTTACAAGATGGTCCAATATCAATCCAATTAGTGCAAAATCTTCTTACATTATCACAGTCAAAAGATAATGAGAATCAAATTATTGATTTTGATCCAATCCATTTGGTGACCCAAATCCAACTCTTTTTGTCCTACAAAAAACTACTTAATGGGCCATGGCTAAATCATAGCCCACCAACTCAAATATTAAAATATTCACTAATATCATATCTTTTTAATCCATTAGTAAGTGATATATCTATATATATATATATATATATATCGCCTCATCTTTTACTCTTGTTTTGTGGATTTCAGATGTAAGATGTGTTGATTTATATTAATTCAAGGTGTAGGAATCATCCGGAAGCAATTGGGGGCAAAAGGTGCAAGATTAGAGCCAAAACTGAGGAAAACAGAAAAAATGGGTTTTCAGTGCCACAGGCAGCGCCCACGCCACTTGTGGCGCCCTAGACAGTGTGTTCAATTAACCAACGCCAGAGCCAGCGTGGGGCACTGGGTTGGACGCTAATGACGTGATTTTTGTCCAATTTTTCCCGGGACAAGATTATTTCGGCACTAGACCTACCCAACGCGTATAAAACCAAGACTAAGCCTATTGTTTGAGGGGAGACGCCACTTTGAAGGGAGAATACACACGAGAAACATTCGGGAGCAAAGAGATCTCAGTTTTCTTCATCTTTTCTTAGTATTTTCAATTATCCAACACTTATGAAATTGTTTGCTATTATCATGATTGGCTAAAACCCATAGTTCTGGGGTTATGATTTAGCCTTGAATATTGTTGTTTAATGTTGACTTAACATTGATTGAAATTCACTAATATATGGTTGTTTCTTCAATTCTGTGATTAATTGCTTAATTGTCTGGCCAACAATTAGGTTCTATTTACTGTCTGTGCTATGCTTGGAAAAGCAATGTTTAGATTAGAGAAGAATTGAAGAGAGCACAATCTTAACTATGAGGGAAGGAAGATTTGTGGTTAGGATAGGAATAGACCTAATCACCGTACTTAGTTAAATATCATAATCTTAATGCATTCTTAATAGATTGATTTCATATGAATGTAGGCGTTTATCTATTTTGAATAGGCGAGTAGTACTTCGGGAGAAGACTACGAGAGCAATTGTTCGATTAATTAGCAACCATTAGTGAATTGTATGAAAGGGAGAGTTAACTAGAGCACAATAGGATTGGTGAATCGATCACAACCCTGGAATATTTGTCTCTACTGAATACACAATAACCATTTTACTACTTGATAATTTAATTACTACTTAGAATTATAGTTTAGTATAATCACACTCTTAAACTCGAATTCTGCTTGACTGAATAACAATCTTGGTGAATTTAATGGGTAGTTAATACAAATATCTGTGAATTCGACACTCGACTCATCATTTTATTACTTGTACGACTAGGCATACTTGCATGTGCGTTTGGAGCAACAAGTTTTTGGCGCTGTTGCCGGGGACTTGAATATTGACTTCTTTCTAGTTTTTGCTTTCACTGTTTTTTTGTCAAGTCTAGCGTTACTTGATTGTTACTTTGATCTCAAGAACTTTGATTGAATGCGTAGGGTCAGAAGCCAGGACGGACTTCAAGGCTTTGACCCCGAACCTGAGAGAACATTTCATAGGAGGTTGAGGGAAGAAATGGATACAAATAATCTTCTGACACTCGTTCAATTTCCTGTGAACAGGGTAGATGAGCAACACATGGCTGTTTAGGAGATGGCGATGCCCAGTATTGCTAATGTCACCTCCAGCACAATGAAGCCCAGAATCACTGGGAACTTTGAGCTGAAACAGAGCATGATCGAGCTACTTCATGCGAATGGGCAATTTATAGGTCTTCCACACGAGGATCCACAACAGCATATCCTGAATTTCTTGGAGATTAGTGATACTTACATCACTAACGGGGTCACTCTAGACTATATGAGGCTCACACTTTTCCCATTCTCTCTGTCGGGCGAAGCAAAGCGATGGATGAAGGCAGAACCAACTATTTCTTTTACATCATGGAATGATCTGGCGAGGAAATTTTTTGGCATGGTTCTTCCCTTCAGGCAAAACTGCAAAGATCGAAAGTGAGATAATCGCCTTGAAACAGAAATTGGGGGAGTCTTTATACTCAGCTTGGGAGAGGTTCAAGGGGTTGCTCAGAGACTGTCCTCATCACAATCCGACAAATCAAATGTTAGCTCACACTTTCATAGAAGGGCTACATCCTGAGACAAAGATTGAGGTAGATGATGCAGTTGGAGGTCGAGTGTTGGAGAAAAGCTTTGATGAGATATATGCATTATTGAACAAATTCTTCAAAAGCAATCCGGATTGGCAAGGAGATATGGGCAGACACATAGTGCAAAAATCTGTAGGGGTTCTCGAGTTAGATGTCGTCTCGGCATTATCAGCGCAGATTTTCACACTGACCAACCGAGTCAATCAGATGACCTTGGTTATTAACAAGCAACAAGCTCAACCACTGCCACAAGTTCAATTGTTTTGTGAAGTATGTGTGAGGGTCATACGAGCGACTTATGCCCAGTTAATCCAGAGTTTGTCTGCTTTGTGGGTAATGCAAATAGGGGCCAGACACACCAGTATGGGAACACTTACAATCCCAACTAGAGGAACCGCCCAAACGTCTTTTGGAGTGTAAACCAAGGTGCTCAAAATCAATACCGACCTCAAGCACCTCAACAACAATATAGACCACCTCAGGCTGAAAAACATGCAAACTCAACAAGTCACATTAAGGAAATGGTGAAGAAATTGATGGCTGACTAGCAAGACCACACAACATAGATGATAAAGAAAGTGATGGTTGACCATCAGGACCAAGCTGTAGCAATGAGAAATTTGGAACGCCAAATGGGACAACTTGCTAGTGCCCAAAATACCCGACCAATTGGAGCTCTTCCAAGTGACACTGAGGCTAATCCTAAGGCATCTATTAATGATGGTCATTGAGGAATGGGAGAAAATTAGAAAAAGTTTGGTCGTAAAAGAGAAAACAGTGACCTTTAATGAGAGGTCGGCTACTATAGAGTCAAAATCAGAAAAATCAAAGGAGTCAGAGAAGCCAACGGAAGAGGCGATGGTTGAAAAATCACCACCATTAGTTGCTAGGCCACCACCTTCGTTCCCCAAAAGATTACAGGAATTGAAGGATAATGTCGCGTATAAAAAATTTCTTAATATTTTGTAGCAGGTGAAAATCAATATTCCACTGGTAGACATCATGCAAGAAGTGCCCAAATATGCAAAATACATCAAATACGTAGTGGAAAAAAGGGAGGTTGACTTAATTCGAGACTGTGGCACTCACTAAGGAATGTGACTCTAGAATCCAAAGCAAGCTACCTCAGGAATTAAAGGATCCAGGTAGTTTCACTATCCAAATATTGATTGGTAAGCTTGCAGTCGGGCGAGCATCAATTTGATGCCGCTATCTGTGTTCAGACAGAAGGGTTTGGGTGAGCCGCGCTCAACAACGGTCATCTTACAGTTGGTTGATCGCTCCCTTGCTCATCCGGAAGGTGTGATTGATGATGTGTTAGTTCAAGTGGTTTCTTTCATATTCCCTGCTGATTTCATTATCTTGGACTACGAGCCTGATCAGGAAATACCATTTATTTTGGGGCGTCCATTCTTAGCCACGGGCCGTGTAACTACCCGACCGATCATTTTGCTTTATAGAACCCCGTTACCTTAAATAAAACTTCACGTACATGCTTTTGCTATTTTATGACTTATAGGGATGGTTAGTTCGATATTTGGAAGGATCCGGGTTGAAATCAGAACACTAGGTTCCTTAAGGTTGGCTTAAAAGGCCAAGTTTGACAGCGGTTAATATTTTGAGTAAAAGACCTCGTAATCGGAGTTTGAAGGTTCCAATAGGTTTATATGATGATTTTGGAATTGGGCGTATGTTCAGATCGGGTTTTGGATGACCCCGGGAGTATTTCAGCGCCTAATAGTGAAAGTTGGTCCTTGAAGGCTTTAAAAGTTCTTTAAATTTGGTTTGGAGCGGGGTTTGGTGATATAGAGGTCCAAACAGAATTCCGAGACTAGGAATAGTTTCGTAATGTCATTTAAGACTTTTTCGTAAAATATGGTGTCATTCCGAGTTGATTTGATAGGAATCAGACGAATGGAAGTCTTTTAGGAAGTTTTTGAATTTCATGAGTCAATTCATGCGTTTTGGAGTCCGGTTCGTAGTTTTGAAGTTATTTGTGTTTTAATTGCTCGAGCAAGTTTGTATGAGGTCATTAGACTTGTGTGGGTAGTTGGCATGGAGCCCCGAGGTCTCGGGTGAGTTTCGGACGTGTGGAAAGAGTAAGAAACACACCAGATTTTTGGTGTTTCTTGGCACCAGCTGCAGGTCTCGCAAATGAGAACCTCGCATTTGCGAGAAGGGCTTCACAATTGCGAAAGAGACCGACCAAGGCAGTGATCGCATTTGCGATAGAATTTTCGCATTTGCGGTACCGACAGAGTTCGTATTTGCGACTCTTTGGTCGCATTTGCGACCCCAGCAACTGAAGGCCAAGCTTCACATTTGTGACCCCAATAACTAGTGATTTGTACTACTATTTACTCCCATTTTCTTAGGTTTTTAGGCCAATAAAATACTCCCACATTCTGATGCAAGTTGTTCGAATTGCAGGAATTGAGTTGATTTGTGAATGTTGATCCTAAAAGATCTCAAAAAGGAGCAAAACTTGCAAAATCTTAGAACCCAGCAGAAATGCTGCAGCGTCCACTTTTCCGCTGCAGCATTTGTCACTCCGCTACAACGAATTTCTCTCAGCTGCCCCGCAAGTCAAACTTCAGAGAGGTGTTTTTGAGGCTAAGCTCAGCGGTGTCCGCACTATTTTTCCGCTGCAGCGGTTCATCTACAGCTGCATCGTCCACTTATTCGCTGCACAAATTTTATAAACTTCAGAGATTTAGGAGCATTGGGGATTCACAATTTTGCGGTCAGCGGTATTTTTCCGTTGTCGCCTTTCAGCCATCGCTGCAGCACTTCAATAATCTACTGGGCGCGGAAAAGAAGAATCAGAGAGCTACAAGGTCCAAGACCGCTGCAACGGCCATTATTCCGCTATAGCGGAAGCCCATCCGCCGCAACACTCAGAAATACGCTGGGAGCGAATTCTCTGTAGGGGTAATTTTGTCCAATATTTTCAGCCTAGTATAAATAGACCTTTTTCTCATTTTTAGGTTATCGGCTGTTAGGGGAACACGTGAACAGTGCTTTTTGACTATTTTGAGCAATTTTAGCTTAGCTTTTACAATAGTTCTTCCATTTCTATCTTGTAATTTACATTTATGAGCTTAATTTCATCTTCTACTTTAGTTTCTTCTTCAATTATGAGTAGCTAGACCCTTAAGCTAGGGTTGTGACCCAACCCTAGTGTGGATAATTAATGGATCTTTAATTTTAGGATGGGGGTTTTGAAGGCAGTTCGGTAAGCCCAAAGAGCATCATCAAGCTTCTGGGACCAATCGGTCTGATTGGCATTCATTGTCTTGGCCAAAATGTTCTTGGTTTCTCGATTAGACACTTCAACTTGGCCACTTGCTTGAGGATGGTATGGAGTAGACACTTTATGATTGACTCCATACTTGGCTAGCAATGAATCAAAGGCCCTATTGCAAAAATGATATCCCCCGTCATTGATGATGGCACGGGGTGTCCCAAATCTTGTGAAAATATTCTTCTTAACCACACTTCGGGCCTCATTGTTGGGCAAAGCCACGACTTCAACCCATTTTGAAACATTGTCCACTGCCACAAGTATGTAGATCTTTCCACATGAACTAACAAAGGGTCCCATAAAATCAATTCCCCAAACACCAAAGATATCCACCTCAAGAATTGTAGTGAGAGGCATTTCATCTTTCTTGGATATGCCGCCCA
>ML248030.1:0-14458 GCA_005239495.1 Nicotiana undulata
CCTAGCGGGTTCAACGTTAGGCGCAGTCACGGCCCAAGGGTGGGAATTTGGGTCGTGACATTATCGGTATCAAAACTGACCAAGGAGCTCTCTTGCTCTGTCAACTTCTTTCCTGATTTTTGCATATTTCAGAATCTTTACAGTGGCAGAGTGAGGGGGATTGGTAGAGAAAAGGGAGGATTGTATATAGTTAGAAGAGATCTAAATAAGAAGCTGCAAACTTCAGTGGTGAATGCAGCTGTGTCACAACAAAAGGAAGATATCATGTTATGGCACAAGAGGCTTGTGCATGCTTCTATAAACACCATGAAGAACATTACATCTTTGCAAAGTAGGTTGAGTGATGTCAAGATACACAGTAATTGTTGTTCTATTTTCCTTTGGGTAAAACAAAGCAGATTGTCTTTCCCTAACAGTCAATCTAGAAGTGAATCTGTATTAGAATTACTACATATGGATGTCTGGGGCCCTTACAAAATTCCTACTCATGATAAGAAACAGTTCTTTTTGACAATAGTTGATGATATGTCTAGATTTACTTGGATATACTTACTACAGTTTAAAAGTGAAGTTTGTGTTGTATTGAAAGTGTTTCTTGCTATGATAAGAACTCAGTTTAATGTTGTAACAAAAATCATTCGTACAGATAATGGTACTGAATTTTTTAACCATTCTTGTACAAGTCTGCTGGAGTCATATAGCATAATTCATCAGAGTAGTTGTGTATACACTCCACAACAAAATGGAGTTGTGAAGCGTAAGCATATGTATATTCTTAATGTAGCAAGGGCTCTAAAATTTCAGGATACTATTCCCACAAAATATTTGGGAGAGTGTATAGACACAACAATCTATATCATTAATAGATTGCCAACCAGTGTCTTAGATGGCAAAAGTCCCTTTGAAATACTGTATGCTAAATCACCTATGCTTGCATATATGAAGGTGTTTGGATGTCTTTGTTATGCTGTGAATTTGCCTAAGGGAGATAAGTTCATAGGTAGAGCCAATGTAGCTGTACTTCTAGGCTATTCAGCCACACAGAAGGGTTACAAATTGCTGGATATTGAGACTAAGCAACTATTCGTTAGTCGATATGTGATATTCAAGGGGCACATATTTCCCTTTCAACAAGCTGAGAAACAATCCATTGGTCCACATTTTATAGTTCATGATAGGGGGAGGCTACAAAGTCATGAAGCAATGGATTGTGAAGTAGCTGATGTTGAGACTGGTGAGGATGCTGTTGATGTTGTTGTTGAAAGTGATGAAGCAGATGTTGATGGTGATACTGCTGATGTTGAGACTGGTGATGCTGCTGAAGCTAATGCTGATGATGCTGAAATTGTCGATGGTGAAGCTGACATAGCTGTTGATGAAGCTGGTGTTGCTCATGATGAGTTAGTAAATGCATATAATGAACCTGAAGCAGTCACTGAGGATTTTCATGCAGAAACTACTGGAGGTATTATGGAAGGTGGTAAGACCTTGAGAAAATCAGGAAGAACTACTAAAGCACCATTGTGGCTTCAAGACTTTGTCACTAGTAAGAAGGAAAGCAACAATACACACTCTAGCAAACTGCATTTGTTATGATCATTTATCAGAAAGATACAAGAGTTATCTAGCCAAACAATCAACTCTCACAGAACCTCAGAGTTTCAAGGAGGCATCTCAAGATAATGATTGGGTTGATGCAATGAAATTGGAGATCAAATCACTAAAAGACAATGATACATGGGAGATAGTAAACCTACCAAAAGGCAAGAATGCAATTGGATCTAAATGGGTCTACAAAATAAAATACAAGTCAAATGGTGATGTAGAAAGATACAAAGCTAGATTGGTTGCAAAAGGGTACAATCAAAAGGAAGGGTTGGATTATCATGAAACTTTCTCACCAGTTGCTAAAATGGTGTCAGTGAGAACCATAATTGCACTGGCAGCATCAAGGGGTTGGAATTTATCCCAAATAGATGTTTACAATGCATTCTTGCAAGGAGATCTATTTGAAGAAGTATACATGGAACTTCCTCAATGATTCAGAAGACAGGAGGAGTCAAAGGTTTGTAGACTAAAGAAATCATTGTATGGACTTAAACAAGCCCCAAGACAATGGAATATAAAACTCACTGAAGCATTTGGTGGAAGCAGATTACAAACAGAGTCTGTATGACTACTCAATGTTCACTAAGAATAGAGGAGACAACTTTGTGGTGATCTTGATATATGTAGATGACTTGTTGATCATAGGGAATGATGAAATACTGATACATGAAACAAAAGGTGTACTGCAACATAAATTCAAGGTAAAAGACCTTGGAGAATTGAGGTACTTTCTGGGAATATAAGTGATGAGATCAAACAAAGGGATTTTGTTGAATCAAAGGAAGTATGCATTAAAATTAGTGTCAGATATGGGATTAGGAGGATCTAAGCCATCAACAACACCATCAGATTTGATTCAAAAGTATACCTCACAAGAATATGACCAACACACCGGTAGAACAGGAGATGAAACACTAGCTGATGCATCATCCTATCAAAGGGTCATTGGGAGGCTACTATACTTGACAATAACTAGACCGTACATTAGCTATATTATTCAGACCCTAAGTCAATTTATGCAAGCACCAAAGAGGTCTCACTGGGATGCAACGATCAGAGTGATAAAGTACATAAAAAAGGATCGAGGAATGGGGATTCTTATGTAGTGCACAGTCTAATACTCTAACTTGCTATTATGATGCGGATTGGGCAGCATGTCCCAACGCGAGAAGATCAGTGACTGGGTTCTTAGTGAAGTATGGGGAGTCACTAATATCTTGGAAATCAAAGAAGCAAGAAACAATTTCAAGAAGTTCTGCAGAAGCAGAATACAGGAGCTTGGCAGCAACTACTGCAGAGATGACTTGGTTGCTAGGATTGCTTTCAGAGTTGAAGGTGCCCATTGAAGAACCAGTTAATATATTCTATGACAGCAAGGCAGCATTGCAAATTGCAGCCAACCCTATATTCCACGAAAGAACAAAACATATAGAGATTGACTGCCACTTTGTACAAGACAAGATCAAAGAAGGGAAGATTGCAGTGCATCATATTGGGGCCAAAGATCAACAAGCTGACTTACTCACAAAAGGCCTAGGGAAAATACAACATTGTTTCTTACTTAGCAAGCTGGGAGTGATCAATGTTTTACACCCTACAGCTTGAGGGGGAGTGTTGGAATGAATAATTGTTAGGGACTTAACTATAGTTAGTGAAGTTAACTATAGAGGTTAGTAGCAGTTAAGTATACAATTAGTTGGTAGTTAGAAGTTAGTTAGAATATTCGTTAATTGTAATTATAAATACATTTTGTAAAGTGGTGCACTGAATACAATGAAGATATTCTTTCGTTTCTAGAACTCTCCATCACATCTCTTCTTCCTTCCCTCTCTAACCTAATTCTTCATAGTTCTTCAATAGCGATAGCTTGAAGGTAAGATAGAATCATCAATTTCACACATTCCAAAGCAAATATGGAGGAATAGGCAAAGAATATATATGTAAGCCAAAACTCTTTATCGTCGTACTTGTCCCATGGGCCATGAGCTATTGCTAACTTAATTTTCTCTAGAAAATATCCATCTTTTTGCAGAAATTGATTCTTCTTATGTCAAGATGTTGATTCATAAAGTAAATTTTTTATTGATTGTTGATAACTTCAAATTTTGCAGTCTTTTAAAAAATCTATATATATCAAAGACAACGTTGGGACGAATAATGTGTGGAACTAATTAATGTTTGCATCCTTTCTCATGCTTGAGCCTAATGAGGATAAAAAAAAAGATATGAACTAGATATTTCTATATTTTGATGACGTTGACACCATTTTATTTTCAAACATGAAGGTGACACCATTGATTACACAATGCTTATAATTATGCTAATAAGTTATAATTTTTTGGTGTTGTACTGTCATCATGTTGATGTTCGTTATGTTGACTTCCTTACCATTTTATATTGCAATCCTAGAGGGAAATAAGGGTGTAGCCTTGGAATTTTAGATAAGCTTTTAGGGATGATATTAATTTTTAATGGCTAATTTTTGTCTCCATACTTATTCACGGCTTATTATAGTGGTAATTTAGCTGTTATTATTAAATGAGAGGGATGGATAAATACGCTTAAAAATACTAGCCGATTTCAAGCACTTTTTCAACGAGATACTATATAATTGCTCTTCTTAGCAGGTGAGTCCTTTAAACACTTTGTGAGATATTTAGTTTTAATTTTCTCCTCTTTATTATATATGTCGCTTTTTTAAGAAACTAGCAATTTTGAAGTATGCCCCCCTTGCATATGCCTGCTCAAAATGGGTGTATAAGTTTAATTGGCATGTTGAAATAACCTTTATTAATTCAGATATAATTCAAGTTATAGTCATTGATTATGTTTTTCTACAACGTTATTCAGATGTATAGTATTTATATATATCGTTCTCAGTCAAATTTTAGTTATCTAAAAAACTTTTGAGATAAAAAGAACCGAGTTACTCAAAAGAAGGGAATAAAATTGGTGTTGCATGGTATGTACACGACTCTTGAAACACATGTCACTTCATATGACTTATCTTTTCCCTTTTTTTTATTAGCATGTATTTCGGGAAAACTGAATTTCATCAAATTATGAGAGGGATTTATGCATATGAATGACTGGAGAAAAACTTAATTAATTATCCAATTCGTTATTTAATTTTTTCTTTCTTATGTGTGTTCTGTTTTGTTTACAATGTAGAAAATGCGGTTAGGACCGATGATGCTCCCTCTATGGTACGTAACGTTTTGGCATTTTAAATAATATACATTTATCTTTCACATAATATTTCTTTTTACGACCTTTAGATGCAATTTTTCACTAGCAAGATTGCTGAAGAAATGGAATATATATATATATATATATATATATATATTCCATTTCTTCAGCAATCTTGCTAGTGAAAAATTGCATCTAAAGGTCGTAAAAAGAAATATTATGTGAAAGATAAATGTATATTATTTAAAATGCCAAAACGTTACGTACCATAGAGGGAGCATCATCGGTCCTAACCGCATTTTCTACATTGTAAACAAAACAGAACACACATAAGAAAGAAAAAATTAAATAACGAATTGGATAATTAATTAAGTTTTTCTCCAGTCATTCATATGCATAAATCCCTCTCATAATTTGATGAAATTCAGTTTTCCCGAAATACATGCTAATAAAAAAAAGGGAAAAGATAAGTCATATGAAGTGACATGTGTTTCAAGAGTCGTGTACATACCATGCAACACCAATTTTATTCCCTTCTTTTGAGTAACTCGGTTCTTTTTATCTCAAAAGTTTTTTAGATAACTAAAATTTGACTGAGAACGATNACACTATTTTTAATATAATATTTCAATATTTTCTTGAAAAGATTTACTCACTGAGATAGGATACACGCGCAACACGCGTATATTAAATGCACGAAAGTCCTTAGCGAATTGTCGTTCGCCTTTTTTTACCCTTTAATAATATATATTATATTGGACACAATTATAATTTAAATTATTTTTATAATATTTAGGAATTCAGAATCAATTAAAATCTTACTTATTAAATCAATCGTTATTTGATTCAAGTACAAAGTCGTAATATTTTGGATCTAAATCATTAAAGAAATTTTAATATAAATTGTTAAAAAGGGAAAAGGGTAAACTATCAACAACCTACAAATATGAATTAAAACACAAAATCATAAAAGTATATACGTAAAAATAATCTATATACCACCTTTTCCAACAACGAAACTCCACAATTATGTTTGTGTTTTTTGTCCTTTTATTTCAATCACAAGGTCAAGTTTGCATCTATGTTTCCTTTCATATCAACTATTGGCCATTTTTAAATTTCAATTGATAAGTATTTTATAATAATAGAAATAATAATAAATATTATTATTACATAATATTCGAAAATACCGATCAATATTGAACAAATCACTAACAAAATATTTAAGTGGTTGACAAGAGTACATTAATGATTTTACAAACATAAAAATCCAAAAAGTTAAATATCAAACTTTTTTTACTCTTTGATAATTTAATTAAGATGATAGTATAATTATAATTAATTATTTAAAATTGGATGAGCTAATATGAAGTATTTAATCAACAAAAAATAATTATTTCCTTTAATGTTGCGAACAAATAATTAAGTCTTTGAATTAACTAATTAATAAGAATTAATTTAATTATTTTACGTATTCATCATATAAGTAGAATTAGCTTCAAATTGACAAATCGAATAGGATACATAAATTTGTTTCGATAAAAATAGCATTAGCATATGAAAAAATAGGTTATAGTAGTATTAAGGATCAAATTCAAGAGGAAATAATAGAATTCAAACTATATTCTAAAGAAATTGCCCATTTTTTTTAATACAAATGACAACTTTCCTTATATTCTGTATTAAATTATTTAATGTAAAAAATATAAATAATTTAGACGTTACATTTCCTCTTATCAATTTTTTCTATGAGTATAACACCAACTTCTTCATTCCGAAAATGATAGAGAAATTTGTTTTTTAAATTTATTTTATTTGACAAATCTTTGTTGGTACATTTACATATTTTTTTGTATTAGATTATAGAAATAACAATAGTCTTTTATAAGATATTTGTATAGAAGTCTTCATAAACTACAATAAAGCATCTAAGAAATTTTATGAAAATAATTCGTTTTTCATTGGGCCAGCTAAATAAAATATTTAGCAGTTTTCATTTTCAAGAACTTATACATTTTTGTTAATATTTATTTTAAATAAAACACATTGTTTATTAATTTTTTAGTAATTTTTTTAAAAATATATATTTTATTGATATAGGATACGCGCGTATCCTAAGGCCTCATTTGTTTTTTTAAGATTAAGACGTCTGAATCTTAATACACATCTGAATATCAAGATGTGTATTAAGATTAAAGCATTTGAATCTAATACACATCTGAATATATTAAGATGTGTAGTAAGATCTGAATAAAATAATTAAGACTATTTGATTTTAACATCTAAATGTATAAAATTTATCTTTATTTGAAAATTAATAAACATAAATTCAAATAAAATACTAACTAATCTAATATTCTATCAATAAAATATATAGCTTTTTAAAACATGATAGTTGTTGGTGGTGATGGCTAACGAGTGAATGCCGACCAGAGACGATGGTTGGTGGTAGTTTTGGTTGATGATGGTGGTTCATGATAGTAGCTAGTAGTGATTGGTAGCGGTGGATAGTATGATTGAGGATGGTGGTGGTGGGTGGTGATAGTTAATAATGGCGGGTGACGGTAGTAGTTGTGACTGAGAAAGGGGGTGGTGGGTGGTGGTAGGTTATAATAATAGGCAATGTTGGCTGTGGTTGTTGATGGTGATGAGGTGGTCAATTGTGGTAGTTGAGGTGGATAAGTGTTAATTGTGAGTGAGAATGATATATGGTGATCGGAGTGGTGGGGATAGTGAGTGGTGATGGTCGATAATGGTGGCGGCTATGATTGAGGTTGATGGTGATGGTCGACAACCACCATGCCACCCCCACCACCTTTACTAAACCACTCCCACCACCACCACCACGCCACCATCATCCTCAATCATAGCCGCCACCATTATCGACCATCACCACTCACTATCCCTACCACTCCGATCACCATATATCATTCTCACTCACAATTAACACTTATCCACCTCAACTACCACAACTGACCACCCCATCACCATCAACAACCACAACCAACATTGCCTATTATTATAACCTACCACCACCCACCACCACCTTTCTCAGTCACAACTACTACCACCACCCGCCATTATTAACTATCACCACCCACCACCACCATCCTCAATCATGATATCCACCGCTACCAATCACTACTAGTACCATCATCAACCAAAACTACCACCAACCACCGTCTCTGGTCGGCATTCACTCGTTAGCCATCACCACCAACAACTATCATATTTTAAAAAGCTATATATTTTATTGATAGAATATTAGATTAGTTAGTATTTTATTTGAATTTATGTTTATTAATTTTCAAATAAAGATAAATTTTATACATTCAGATGTTAAAAATCAAACAATCTTAATTATTTTTATTCAGATCTTACTACACATCTTAATATATTCAGATGTGTATTCAAATTCAGATGCCTTAATCTTAATACACATCTTGATATTCAGATGTGTATTAAGATTCAGACGTCTTAATCTTAAAAAAAGACAAATGAGGCCCAAGTCTCTGTTATAGATCTTAATCATGCAGACCTATTCAGACCCATTAAGTGGTTATGACGTAAAAAAAATAAACACACTTAATGATTAAGATCTGAATAATTAAGATTCAGACTTTAAAAACAAACGCACTTAATGTCTCATTAAGACCTCCATTAAGTGCAAACAAATGAGGCCTAAGACTAGTTTCCAAAAAATGGTAAAAAAATACCAAAAGCAAACCTGATAATAGGCCAGGCCCAGTACTAGTTTGGGTTAGATTTGGGTGTTTCTTATTTAAGGCCCAATAAGATCCAAGAGACCCTAGCCATGTAGTATAAGATGGGAAAGCAAAGGAATCAGCTCAGCGTTTAGGGTTGATCAAACCCAGCAACAATACAATGAGACCGCTGGACGAGCAAGAAACGACACAAGTTTTCGAAAAGCTACACAAATTCGTGGGCAACAATCTGAAGAACATAGTCGAGAACCCATCTCACGAGGGACCCGACAACAATCCCGGTCGTTACTGCTTCCGTCTCCAAAGAAACAGAGTCTACTACGTATCAGAATCACTAGTCAAACGAGCCACGAATATAAAGCGAGACAACTTAATTGCACTTGGAACCCAGATTGGAAAATTCACTAAAGGAGGTAAATTTCACCTTACGGTACAGTGCTTGGGTCTACTAGCAGGACACGCAAAGCACAAAGTTTGGTTAAAACCCACCTCTGAGATGAGTTTTTTGTATGGTAATAATGTGTTGAAAGGTGGGGTAGGGAGGATTACTGAGAGTATTAGCGAGCATGATGGGGTGGTGGTGTTTTCAATGTCGGATGTGCCGTTGGGTTTTGGAGTTGCGGCGAAGAGTACTCAAGATTGTAGGAAGATGGACCCAAATGGAATTGTAGTTCTTCATCAGGCTGATATTGGAGAGTATCTCAGGATGGAGGATGAGCTCTAAATTAGATTTTTGCTTCGGCTTTTTGATGCTTGTGTAATCCAATTGGATGTCGTTGTATGTTGCTCAATTTGAGTTTTTGGCATTGTGTTTTCACAGAACTTCTATATTGAATGGGATAATTGTTTACTCGTGAAATCAATTTTTTTTTTCTGTTTAATTCTTCTATAGTCAAAAGATAAAGAAAAAATGGAGGCAGTCATGGTATAGTTCAGCTAATGTAGGAGTTTGAATTTGAGACCATGTGATATTGCACATATTTATTTAATTATAAGTAACTTATAGTTTTAACAAGATACTGTCGGGAGTATATAAATTGGAAAATAGCTTTAAAATTAGATGGGAAAAAAACAAAGAGAGAAAAAGAGGAGATATTAATCTGTGTTTCGTGGAGCATAAAGTTTAGAGATTCCAATGTCTTGTCTGTTTCTTTGTAGAAACGATGTGTGTGAGTGCGCATAGCATTACGCTGTAAGTCAATATCAAGATTCATGTTTACTAGACTCTGCAGTTCCCTTAGATGCCCCAGTTATGCTCTCCCTTTGTGTTTTCTCTTACCATGGGTTCTTGGGGCAGTTCAGTTTGTTTGATTGTTGTCTAATGGATTTAAGCCCGTAAATCTTTTGTAAAAGGAAAAAAGAGTTGCAAACATGGTCAACTGACCTTTTTTATGGATGCCAAGGAGAATTTCTGGAATGAATTGCTAAATTTAACCATTTCCTCAGGTCTTACAAGGACCACAGCTATTTTTCTTGTCCAAGATAATGTTTTTAGTATTGCAGTCCCTCCCTGGACTTCGTTGTGCATACAAACCTTACCTTTCATGCTTTGGTTTCCTCTCAAACTATAATAGAGAAGATGCAAACTGCAGACACTAGATGTTAATCCTCGTATTTTACATATTATGTGGTTAAGTATACCGGGGCCTTATCTCTTTGACACTTGTTTGTGCTGTAGTAATTATCGCGTCCAAGATTTTTGATATAATTTAACAGTATTGCACCTATAAGTGTCTCATTTTGTAAGGAGCATATTTCTAGTGTTCTTTCTAAAAAAAGAACAGGAAAATATCTCTAGTGTCATTGTAGAGGAGATTGAGAAAGGAAGTGTGTAGCTGCAAACTGACATTGATCTCCAAAATAGTTGAACATGTGATGTATTTGCTGAGCTTATAGATACACTGTACCGGATTGCTGAAACTGCAAAGAGAGTCTATCGGTGAATCAGACAGAAAGGATGATGTAGCAGCTATCATAGTAAACTTGACATGGAAAAATAATAACACTGCCATGAAAACACATAGATGAGAAGTTATGAGAATAATCATGATATTAAGCCTTGAAAATAAGAATGAAATCCCTATGATTGCAAATAAACTCTAGAAGGTTACTTTTGAGATGATATTTTCAGATGAAACCATCTTATCCTTTCTATTGGACACCATCATCCTACAATTCCGGCATATGATTTTCCCCCTTTCTCTTTAGTATTTTCATTTGTACTTGTGCAAAATATATTTTCGTGGAGAACAAAAGAGAACTTGTAAAAAGTTGTTTCCATTTGTATACTTCTAATATCGAGAAAACAAATGCATGGATCAAATAAGTTGTGATTCTCTTCCAAGGTAATTGATTTAGATTGCAGGCTTGAGAAATGCTGATTTATCCAAAAGTGGTAAGGTTTTACTATGTCTCATTGCAGTGGCAAAAAGGACTTCTGTTTTTGATGATCCGACTACAGAAATTCTGGAGCTTACTGCAGTTATCAAGCAAGATATTACAGCACTTAACTCTGCTGTAGTAGATCTTCAGCTTCACTCTGATGCTCGTAATGAAAGTGGTAATCGTGATACCACTAGTCACTCGACGACTGTTGTAGATGACTTGAAGTCTGAAGAACAGACTGATGACTGCCACAAAGGAGTTCAAAGAAGTACTCATCATGCGGACAGAGGTGAGACCATATCTTCCTTGTTAGCCTACATCTAAAAAGAAGAGAAAAATCTTCCTTGTGAGCCTCTTTTCTTACTCAAATATATCTTTTGTGAGTCTGTAGTTAGCGAATGCTTCTGTTTACTATTTTTTTGTGGTTATTACGATTTGCCCTGCAACTGTTTTATCGTTAACAGTAGAAAAATATTCTTAATTATGGTCATTTGCATTTTCTTGTATTTTTGTTTCCAGAATATGAAGGTTCATGAGAGCAGAAGGCAGTTGTTTTCTTCTTCGGCTTCCAAAGAAGCTTCAAATCCATTTGTGCGCCAGCTTCCTCTAGCTTCACGGAATATTGCTAGTACATCAGCCAGCCCTCCTCCTTGGTCTAATGGTTCAACTTCATCTCAGCTATTTCCAAGGTGAGGATGAATATTTTTTACACTGTGTTAGTAGTTCTTGCCCACAAGCCCGCTATCACTGAGTAGATGCTTGGTTAGCACCCATGAGGTTTACATATTTCTTTTGTAATTTTGGTAACGTCTTGCTCGCTATATTTTTAAATGATTTTAACTTATTGAAAAGAAAAGAAGTGTTAAGGAGTTTGTTGTCTCTCTAACTTTTGCTTTTGGTAATCTTGACATGTTTCCAAGATCACTTATTTACCCGTATTGATGCCAAAAAGTGATTACAACTGATTCATGAATTAAAGGTTGAAAGAGAGGAGATAACTCTTCCTCTCATGGGAATAACCTTCTCTTCAGTCTATGACCTATCTATCTTCCTGCTTTTACTACCAAAAATTCCAGATAACTGCTTCTCCAAACATGGTCTACGATAATCCTATGTATCTTTAGTTTATCCTATTCATCTAATCCGTTACTACACACAACTTTAACTTGACCCCTTTTCTTCTGTGGAACTTCTATTCTTGAATTGGTGAACTTTAATAAGATATGCAACCTCGTCCAGATTAATGCTATATGCTAACGGTTCTTCCAGGGTTAGAAAACCTAAATTTATAGAATATTGGAATAAGATGGGTCTAAAAGGAGCTAAATGGATAGTGAGAATTCATATAGTTGGCGCCTACTACCTTGGGGTTGAGGTTTAGTAGTTGTTAAGTCACGTGGGGCATGCACTTTGGATATTAGCAGTTTTTCTTCTGTAAGTCAAATTGTGTTATTAATGTAGGAAGAACTCCCGTATATAAGCGTTATACCAAAAGTAGAAAATCTACATCAAAACATGATTCTTTACAAAAGACACCCAACCATCTATACAAATAGGAACCTCATGGGTACACCAAAAAGAAATCAGACACAAGATGCTATTCCTCGAATGTACAAAATCATTTTCAGTCCCTTCAATATCATTGCTTTCTACTTTTTTTTCCATCGGCAATGACCATCTTATTTTTTAAAACCTGTTTCAAAAAGAAATTAACTGAAAAATAACTTAGATAAACCAGATTCTGTTCTACATCTGTTTTCACTATCAGCTTTGGGTTTTATAAGTATCAATGAGTTTTCCTCCTAATTCTCTCTGGTAGGAATCAAGGGGATGGAGACACCCAGCCCTTGTTGCAGCAGCAGCACCAGCAGCAACAACAACAGCAGCAGCAGCAGTTAGTTCCGCTGCAAGACAGCTACATGCAGAGTAGAGCAGAAGCTCTTCAAAATATTGAGTCTACTATCCATGGGCTGGGCAGCATTTTTAATCAGCTTGCTACCTTGGTTTCTCAGCAAGGAGAGGTTGCAATCAGGTATTTATGCCAATTGTTGTAGCACTTGAAAAATTAAAAGGATGTAAGAGAATTTAACAACAATAACAACAAGAGCAGAAATAAAAGTATGTAGGAGAGCGCAATGATTTGCATTTTGTGTAGTTACCTTAGTACACCGAGTTGACTCAATCTGTCTCCTAATAGTAAAGTTCAATATTTGATGACAAGTGATGGATTTTTTGTTTGTTACTATTATTTTGATAAAAGAATCACTAGATTTAGACTAATAATAATAAAAGGATCTAAGAGATCTCAATGCTTGCATTTTGCGCAGTTATCTTAGTACAACCAGTAGACAACAATGTTGTCTTCTAGTGGTAAAGTTTAACATTTGATGACTAGTGATGGATTTTTTGTTTGTTATTATTTTGATTAACTAATCACTAGATTTGGACTTCTCAATCTGATCAGATGCTCCCTCCCCCCTCCCCCCTCCCCCTCCCTCTTTTTTTTGGCTCTGTCATGAGCTCGCAAATCACAATACTAACTGATCCTGAATGCACAGGCTGTGTATAGAAGGTATTGATCTCACTTGAAAGGCAAATGAAACTAGTGGAATTCACCTTTTCCAATTTGTCAACTATACTTCTAACAATATCACTTTCTGAAAAATGTTGATCTTCTATTTTGTATGGTAAATGTTGATTTTTAACCTTGATATGAACTTCTGGACTGAAAACATTGAGGATCCAATTTGGGATCATATCATGCCCCTGCCAGTTATAAGGATTTAGAAGCCTGTGTTTTTAGATTATTGCATATTTAGGTTTCAGGGAAATGGGTCAATTCTTCTCGATTCTTAAAAAAATAAAAATTGGTAGTCCTTCCTGTTTGTTTGACACTAAGTCGGTAAGGGGAGCAAATCTGTGGGATTGACAAATCTTATCCAAATATGTAGGTTTATTTTATCAAGGGAATGACGTGCCATTGTTGTATTGTAAATTTTATGCTTAAATGAGCTTTTGAAAAATTTAAGGGTTATAAGATGCATATTTTTTTTAAATGACGGTGTGTCTGGGCCAGTTTACCCGCACCTCAACTATTCCACCAGGTATTATGCATGTACACTCAATGAACCCCACCATCTCATTTTATGTAACATATCTTTGTAATGTGATATGTAGTGTAATATTTGGTGCACTTGTTTTTGTACAAGTAAATCTTTGTACATTTTATTGATATATGTGAATTCATAGTTGCTTGAGATGTCATAAATGATCTTCAATTTGATGTTTGTGCTATCAGCAGGATTTACTGCTTTATCCATGGTTAGAGAAAAATCTGAAAGCAGATGAAGTTTCTTATACTTTGGGCTATCTGCATTTAGAATCGCGTAAAATGTGCCTTCCACTTAATTAAAGTTTGTTGCTTCTCTTGTTGTCACTCTTTATTGTGGAAATGTTGATTTTGAATGGTATTCCCAATAAATTCTCCTCATATATGATTTTGGTCAAGATACAGTGGGGGGTGAGTAATACATTCTTGTAAGAAGAAAGTA
>ML248031.1:0-14935 GCA_005239495.1 Nicotiana undulata
GGGTGATAGAGAATAGTAATATCATAATCCTTCAGCAACTCTACCCACCTCCTCTGCCTCATACTCAACTCCTTTTGCTTAAACAAGTATTGCAAACTCTCGTGATCAGTGAATACCTCACAGGGTACCCCATACAAATAGTGCCTCCAAATCTTCAAGGCACGAACAATCGCTGCAAGCTCCAAATCAGGGACTGGATAGTTCTTGCTATACCCTTCCCATCCTGCATCAACACTGCACCAAGCCCAACCCGCGAAGCATCACAATACACGGTATAAGAACTTGAACCTGTGGGCAATACCAACACTAGCGCTGTGGTCAATGCTATCTTGAGCTTCTGAAAGCTCGCCTCACACTCCTCAGACCATCTAAACTGAATACTCTTCTGCGTCAACTTGGTCATAGAGGCTGCTATAGATGAAAACCTCTCCACGAACCGACAATAATAGCTTGCGAGGCCCAAGAAACTCTGAATCTCGGTGGCTGAAGTGGGCCTAGGCCAATCTCTAACTGCTGAAACTTTCTTCGAATCCACCTGAATGCCCTCTGCGGATACCACGTGGCCCAAGAATGCCACAGAACTCAACCAGAATTCGCACTTAGAAAACTTGGCATACAACTGCCGATATCTTAGGGTATGGAGGACGACTCTAAGGTGCTGCTCATGCTCCTATCGGCTGCGAGAGTATATCAAAATATCATCAATGAAAACAATAACGAACGAGTCCAAATAAGGACTGAATACCCGGTTAATGAACTCCATGAAAGCAGCGGGGGCATTAGTCAACCAAAACGACATGACCAAAACTCATAATGCCCATAACGAGTGCGAAAAGCCGTCTTGGGCACATCAGACGCCCTGATCCTCAACTGATGGTAACCAGATCTCAAGTCTATCTTAGAGAACACCGTAGCACCCTGAAACTGATCAAATAAATCGACAGTCCTCGACACTTGACACTTATTCTTAATAGTAACCTTGCTCAATTTTCCGGTAGCCAATACACATCTTCCTTGAGCCATCTTACTTCTTAACAAACAACTCTGGAGCACCCCAAGGAGAAACACTAGGCCATAACAAAATCTTTACCCAACAAATCCTGTAACTGCTCCTCTAATACTTTCACAATGCTGATATCGGGATACGATGCCTGAAGACCTCATAATTACCCAAAATAACGTGCCTCATCTAACGCCACCCGGGGCGGGCACCTACCTTGTAAGTTAAGGCTCCATAATTCTAGCACAAATTTAGCAAATTACGCACATATGGTTAATTAGTTATTTATTTATTTATTTAATTAATATTATTATTACTACTCCTATTTTACACATAAGTCTTTTAACAATCATGACTTCCTATCAGTATTATAGTAAAAGATACAAGCTTAATTCACTGGGGGAATTTAATCACTATATTTTCCATCACAAGGGTTTTATCTTTACATAACTTCCACCGCGGCTCAAGGCCCGGTCTAACTATACCCAATCATGTTAACACGCGAGGATCTCGTCTTCAATCCTAAATCACAAGTAATATATATATCGGGCCCTTCGAAACATTCCATTTCCTTCATTTAAATATTTCTGTTAATCAAAATTTCAACACGTCCTGGTGAACACCGTTATTCCCATAGGATTTCTCAATACATGTATTCACATAAGTAGATTTTTAGAGTTATGAAGCTCACCCGAGAGTGGAGCATCTTAGAAGAATTTTATTAGATGAGCATAATCGAATTAAGTTCAGAAAGTCGCCACTTTATAGTAATTAGAGACTGTTATTTTAATGAAACCATTCAATGTAACGACCTCATCCATACCATAGAAAATATAACAACAGACTGGGTCTCCACCTCTAAGAAGTTAACCTCCACTTCCGACCTTCCGGCTCCTTCTTCACTAAGTGGCCATGTAGTTGAGTTGTAGCTGCAATGGGGCACGTAGCCTGAGTGCTCTGATGAAATATGACCCTCCCAAGCCTAAGGCAATTTTTACCACTAGCCGATACAAAGAATCATCCTGCCCTGAGTCATCCAAAATTTATAATCATTTTTGAATCCTTTAATGAGTCTGGGGACTCGTCCTCTGGCTATACGAACTAACGTAAGAGTGTGACGAGTTAACTTATCGAACCTGATGGCATATTCCGATACCGTCTTATGACCCGACATAGCCGTAACTTCCATGCCGAGTAGACTTTTGTATACTTCAAGTTGTTTGAATAAATCCTCTGGTACTGAGGTATAGGGTTATTAAGGAGGTAGACGTACCGAAATTCCCAGCTTTATCTCTTGCAAAAATCCCTGGCCTTATACATTCCAAACCAAAACCGATATGACATGTGGCCTCTCAACCTATTCCTTGACACTGGGCCTCCCACGTGGCACAAGTCATAGGTCACAATACCTGATAATCCACGATGTTAAACTCCACAGCTCATATAAATCAATCTTGTTGCTTTACACTTATTCCCATGGTGTGCAATACCTCATAGAGGTGGTCAAGAAAATCCTGTGGGTCTTCAAAAGATATACCACTGAAATGAAGTGGAACTTGTTTGGTAACTTGTCCAACCTTAATAAACGGACTAGTGCATTCTGCAACCATGGAGTAGCTATAAATCCTTTCGGAATCTGATCTAGTCCACATATACTGGCTGAGCTAGAACCTCCGCATCTAAATCCATTTGAGACTGTACAATAAGTGTTGATGTTCGAGCTTTAGACTGCGCTCTTCTTCTGTCTCTTCCCTCGATCGTAGCTGTCATTGGGGCTTCATCTCTTGTCAAGTCGTAGGCGCTTTGCATGTTGACGAGATTAGTGAGAGGACAAGAGTAGGAAAGTTCAATCATCAATGATAGAATAAATCGCACGATGGAGATGAAGAAATGTGGAGTTATTCCTAACTTTGAAGCCTCTGAGGGATAAATATAGACGTCTCCGTACCGATCCTTCAGACTCTACCAAGTTTGTTCGTGAGTTTTGAGACCTAAGCAACCTAGAGCTGTTATACCAACTTGTCACGACCCGAATTCCCATCTTGTAGACCGTGACTGCGTCTAACGTTGAACCCGCTAGACAAGCCAACGTAAACTACACGTTAATATTTTTAAATAAATCCAATAGTAGTAAAATTTAATACCCTTCAAATCTTAGCTGAAATAACCAACATACTTCATAACTTTAACAGCGGAAATGTAACCATACTCTAAAAATGCGTAATGACATAGTAAAGATAACAACATCGCTAATCCCAAAACCGGGGTGTCACAACCTCACGAACTATCTAAACTGAGTGCTAAATACAGAGTCTGAAAAGAAATATATAATTGTCTTGAAACTAGGAGAAAAAGTAAGACAATAAGGAATCCAAATGCAGGAGAGACACCAAGGCCCACGAACGCCAGCGGGTATAGCTTTGAAGCTTTGGGTGTACTGAAGGTGACTCCCTCAATGCGGTCCACTGGGTCCGAATGTGGGATCTGCAAAACATTAAGAAGTGCAGTGTAGCATCAGTACAACTGACCCCATGTACTGAGTAAGTGCCGAGCCTAACCTCGGCCGAAGTAGTGACGAGGCTAGACTTAGCAACGATGTACACTTGTCCTATTCTACAACATATGACACAGATAGCAACGCAAGAAGTAAGAAGACAAATTAGGGAAACATGAGCAGTTAAAGGGATCACAAGTGAGAAATGACAGTATATTGATCATAAGAAAGCGGATAAGAAGCAGTTTAACAGAAAATACAAAGTAAAGACAAGTACAAATGCCAGGAATGTAAATAATGGCACGACATGTCCCCTCGTGCAATAAATAATAAACGATCAACACGACCTGTCCCCTCGCGTGATAAATAATAAACAATCAGCATGACATGTCCCCTCGTGCAATAAATAATAAACGATCAACACGGCATGTCCCCTCGTGTGATAAATAACAAACAATCAGTACGACATGTCCCCTCGTGCAATAAATAACAAACAATCAGCACAACATGTCCCCTCATGAAATAAATAATAAACGATCAACACGGCATGTCCCCTCGTGTGATAAATAACAAACAATCAGCACGACATGTCCCCTCGTGCAATAAATAACAAACAATCAGCACAGCATGTCCCCTCGTGCAATAAATAATAAATGATCAACACGGAATGTCCCCTCGTGTGATAAATAACAAAAATAATCAGCACGGCATGTCCCCTCGTGCAATAAATAATAAACGATCAACACGACATGTCCCCCCGTGTGATAAATAACAAACAATCATCACGGCATGTCCCCTCATGCAATAAATAATAAAAAGCAACAATATAATGTGAAAATCAACAATAAGAAGTCTCAAGTGTATGGAAATATTCAATAAAATTCTATCGTCCCGGCAAGGAGAAATCATCAATTAATAACTCAACAAATGCCCGGCAAGGGTCTCAGCTATAACCAATCACTTCAATTGTATACTTTACGCTTGGATTCTCATTCGTATCAACACTTCTCAAGCTCAACGACCAATACTTTCAACAAGAATGAATTACCAAGTAGAGACAATCTCATAATATGCTAAACATGGGAGAAATACTGCAATTTCTATCAAAATAGACTCACGGGCATGCTTGACACACATTGCATAGGTACTCGTCACCTCACCTATGCAATGAACATGATAATCACTTAGCACATAGCAAATAATACCTATTCCCTCACCAAAGTTAGGCAAGACACTTACCTCGGTCCAAAGTATAGCAATCAACCCTCTAAGACCGTCTTTCCTTTATAATCCGACTCCGAAACAACGATATCTAGGCATAATTAATTCAATAATATCAATAAAGACTCAATAACACAATCCCATAGCCTAGATATTCAATTTCTAGCATTCTTCCAAAAATACCAAAATTCGACCCCGGGCCCGCTTGGTCCAAACACGAGGCTCGGACAAAAACCCGATCACCGTAACCCCACGAGTTAGAATATATAATTTTTTTAAAGATCCGACCCCAAATTGAAGTTCAATCACCAAATATTCCCCAATACCTAACTCTACCCAAAACCCCAATTTCTATCTTAATTTCCCTGTTTTTAGGCCTATATTCTAGTGATTATGAAAGGAAAGAGGAAGAAATAGAAGTTGAAATCACTTACCCAAGGGTTTATTGAAGGATTCTAGCTTGGGGGTCGACAATGGAGGTTGGAGGAGGAGAAGAAGGCTGAAAATAGCAAAGTCCCGTATGAAATATTCTGTTTTGAACTCATTTAATAACTGGGTGAAATATCTCTATGCGATCGCGGAAGCAGGGATGCGATCGCATAGAGTCCAATATTGGGTGCACTGCGATCACAGAATGACTATTGCGATCACACAGGTATAATGCCTCTTTACTATGCGATCACACAGGAGAAGCTGCGACCGCAGAGAGTACTCCCCCCGGCTCCCCTTACCCACCTAATACACTATGCGATCGCGGAGGGTGCTATGCGATCGCATAGTGTAACAGTCTACTCCCAGGCACGAAGCTATGTGATCGCAGACCAATCAATACGATCTCATAGAGTAATGGAACTGACACCAGCAAAATGCAATTACACCAGATTTTTACACTTTAACTCACCCCGTTAGCTACCCGAAACTCACCCGAGCCCTCGGGTCTCAAAACCAAAACCACACACGACTCCCAAAACATCATACGGACTTGTTCAAGCTTTTAAATCATCAAAATATCATCAAAACAAGGAATTAAACCTCAAAACTCATAGAAATTTCTTAAAACTTCATAAAGCTTAACTTTTCTAATTTTGACCCGAAACACGTAATTTTAAGTCCGTTTTACACCAAATTTCACAGATGAGTCAAATAAGATATATTAAACCTGTTCCGTGCTCCGAAATCATAATACGGGCCCGATAACACGGTTTTCACACAATTATTCATTTTCAAAAGCCTTTATTATTTTCAGAAAACAATTTCCTTTAGAAATTCATTTCTCGGGGTTGGGGCCTCGGAATTCGATTCTGGGCATACGCCCAAGTCCTATATTTTCCTACGGACCCTACGGGACCGTCAAATCACGGGTCCGGGTCCGTTTACCAAAAATGTTGACCAAAGTCAACTTTATTCAATTATTTATTATAAGAACTCCATTTTTATCAGATTTTCACATAGAAGCTTCTTGGCTACACGCCTGGGCTGCGCACACATATCGAGGTGATATCAACAGAGGCTTTCAGAACCTCAGAACACATATATAGCTAAAATTACTTAGGATGACCTTTTGGGTCATCATACTTAGGGACCTTGAGTTCCCTTTGAACTTTGACACACTGAGGCAGGTAATTCTACACTGCACCTATCTCAACTTTGGTAATTGTTGGGTGCTGGTATTGGCCAGGGCCCTCACAAGGACCTTTGGGAGCTTTTCCGCACCCAGGGTGTGAAAGGCTGTGAGGCTCAAAAGGGGTGAGGCTGGAAGGTTGGGCCTGTTTGAAGGCTCTCTATAGAATAACTTCTTATTTTCTCTTTGCAATTGCTGTAATTCATTGCTATGGTCTGTATAATTTGTAAATAAACTATTGGGGATGGATAGTGAATATGGGAGGGAATTATGCATGTTTAGTGTAGTATGGGTAGAAATCATAACTAAGGCTTTATCTTTTATGTGCGCAATAGTATCATGCCTAGGACATGCATACCATACATTAAGAATCATGTTTAGGGTCTTCATTTTAACATATCTATTATATTCATGCCTAGTATAACCTAATGAGTAACAAAGACTGTCATAACGTATTGCTCATGCATTTCATAAACATGACATATAGAAACCAGCGTAATACATATGGTGACACCTAAAGTTGGAACGATCTTTCATTTAGACACTTAAACTAGACCTCTTTCCATCTGAACTCAGATCTCTGCTCGCTCGTCTACGCTCCGACCCAGCAAGTAATAATTGAAAAACGATGTTTCCTTGCTTGCATTAAGATTTAAAACTTGTCGTCAATTATGCAATTCTCATACCAATTAAACACGTTTTTCGCTGGTGGCATATAACGTGACTTCAAACCTATTTAGGCGCGTGAAACTTTCCACCAGGTGATTTTTCCTTTCCCAATTAGACACATAACGGTAACATCCATCCACCATTATTATTTAAACCCTAATTCCCTTCCCAATTATTAGAAAACCTATTTGTTCTCTCCTCTTCTTTGTGAGATTTCTCCAGCAATTGTCAAACAGAATTCTTGTCAATTCTTTTCTTCTCTTTTTTCTCTCGTTTTTGTTCTCTTGTTGGTGTCAATTAATTTCTTATCTTCTCTTCTCTTCTTCCTCTCGTTTATGTTGTTGCCGTGTTTATTAATGTCGAACTTATCAGAATCGGCGAACTCGTCAATGTCACCTTGCCCTGCCGCTCGAATTTGTAAGTGTGGTGTTTCTCCAAAGATGAATACTTATTGGACCCAATTAAACCCTGGTCGTAGGTTTTTTGCTTGCAAAATTGGAAAGGTAAATATTTTTTTATAATGTGTAAGTTCTATTGTATGGATCATTTTCTTTGATAAAAATTGATTAAAAGTGTTTTGTGATATTTGTAGAAAAAAGGTGGATGTGATTATTTCTGTTGGTATGACGATGAGATGCCTACGCAAGCGAAGAAAATAATTTGGGGTTTATTAAAGAGAGTAAAAGATTTTGAAGAGGAGAAAGTTCGAGCAAAAAGAAGACGGATCCTTTTGACGATTGTTGTTGTATTGTTGGCCGTTTTATGGAAACTGTAGGACTGATGTACTTTGGTTGTTTTAGGTGTTGTTGGTTGTCTTAGGTGTTGTTGATTAATATGTAATGTTGGTGCTGTTGCTATAAACTTCTGTTGTCAAGATGCTGTTGTAATATTCAGCTTTTGTTGCTATACTTAATTTTGTTACAAACTTCTGAATTTTGTTATAAATTTCTTCATTTTGAAACTGCTATTGTAATATATAGCTGCTGAAGTTTTAAACTGATGTAATATACAACTTTAAAGCTGCTTCTTTACCACTTTTGCATCTGCTTTAACTTCAGTCATATCGAAAGGCTAAAGCTTTTAGAATGAACAACAAGGCTAACAAACAAACTACTTACCAAGTTAAAGAACTGTATAATTAATGAACAACAAGGCTAATGAACAGACTACTTAACAACAACAGCATAACAAGACTACTGAAGTTCATTACAGCAGCAACATAATTAAAAAGATGAATAATGAACAGACTTAATTACAAAACAGCAGCAGATTACAACATAGTACTTAATTACAGTAGCAGATTGTTAATGAACAGAATACTTAACCAAAAAAAAATAGAACATAAAGACTGAAGTTGCTGCTATATCTACTAATTATGCAGCAAAAACAAAATAAGGCTAAAGTAGCTGCCGCCTAACATGTACCCAAAAAAAGTTCCTAAGATACAACTGAATACAACCAAGTTCTTTCAGAAAATAGATCCCAAAATAAGTTCCTAAGATACAACTTCTTGCTGACTTTTGAATTCATCTACTGCAATTGAGAAGTTGTGATAGCATCTTGGCCCTTCCACCTCAAACCTCTAGCCTTAAAACCAAGGTCAATTCTTGTTGGAGCTGCACTCTTATAAGATGAACCACTTGCAATAACTCATTGGGTTGATGTTCCGGGATGCAGTTTTCCAAACAATGAACCACAATGAGTAAGTTATTCTAAGTCATATTATAGATGAAATATGTATGAATATATACATTTAGTATTTGAGTTCCACTTGCAGCTGTGTAGATGCCAAATCCAACATTTCTAGACCTTTTTTCTGCTCCTTTTTCAGCACCTTGTACTCAATTGCATAATCTGCTAATGCTTTCCTAAACTCTATAGCATTCTCAAAAATCATCCCAAGTTCAAATATAGCAATTTCACAATCAGGATCATACCCGACGTTTGTACTCCTTCTTCTTGCTGGTATATCAACACCAGGAATAGCTTCAGGATCTAACTCTTCTGAGCTATCTTCACTATCAGCCTCTGAACTATCAATAAATTGCTAATCACCACCTAATGTACCAACATATCTTGAAGTCTTGTTTCTTCCAATATCCTCAAATCCTCTGTCAATACCTACTTCTCCGAGTGGTATCTCCTCTGTTGCAATTGGTTTTTTCCTCTGCTTTCCCTGCCTCTTGCTCCTCCTTTCAGCCCTTAAAGATCTCAATTCATCATCAACATCTGAATCATCATCTTTAGGAAGAACATCTTCTTCTGAGTCACTACTCTCAAAATCTGATTGCACTCCATCTTCATCAACATTATGGTCTGGTGGTTCATCTCCATCAGCAGCATTTACAGTTGGTTCAGGAGAATTCTAAGTTGGTTCAGCATCATTTAAAGTTGGTTCAATATGCGGCTCAATATGTGGTTCATCAACATTGTGAGTTGGTTCAGTATGCGGCTCAATAGGTTCTTCAGAATTTGTATTACTCCTAGGTGTTGCCCTAGCTTTAAATTGGTCATTACCACCCCCACCTACTTCTAGCCCACATAAAAGACCAACATTTCTTCGAGCACTTCAGGCTGACTCACCCCATGACGCAAATAAACATCCAAAATATCACCATGTTTTAAATCTTTCACGAATTCATATAATTGAAAATCAGAATAGACTTTGATAAATTCACCATCTTTTTCCTTTTGACAATAAAACCCTTCGACAGCTGCATACCCAAGGTCTTTAGCATAAGCAGNCGACCATAAAACCCAGGTTTTCGACAGTTGCATACCCAAGGTCTTTAGCATAAGCAGACAACTCGACAACACTAAAATGGTCTTTATCGATAGCAACAACAAAGGCATCTAATTCCCCTTTGTATATTGGGACAGGTTGCTCGATAAATGTACCCCCGTGGTGAAAGCGAGTTAAAATATAGTCATCCTCCATAATATTCCCTTATAAAAAACGACAAGGGACCAACACAAAGGAAAACCCCAAAAAAACCCTAGCTTTATCAATAACTTACAAATAAAAGCCCTAGCTGTAGAAATAGAAAATAAGGAGAGATTGGACCTTGAAGCGTTATAAATACGGTGAGAAATCACTGGAACCACTACATTCCAACACCATTGACGGAAAGAAGAAGAAGAAACTTAACGGTGGGAGGGTAAAAGGAACGGGGGTGGTAATATGTTTAGAAGGTTATGTTTAGGGCTAGTAATATTTGTATTTTAGTGAAAATAACACTAAATAGCTGAGGTGGACGGTGAGGTGGACAAAAAAATGAGGTGGCACGATTTATTATTGTTAATTTTNACGGGGGTGGTAATATGTTTAGAAGGTTATGTTTAGGGCTAGTAATATTTGTATTTTAGTGAAAATAACACTAAATAGCTGAGGCGGACGGTGAGGTGGACAAAAAAAATAAGGTGGCACGATTTATTATTGTTAATGTTTCCACATAGACTGCGAGTGCATAACATGCACTTGGTTAATTAATAAGCCAACGAAAAACGTGTTTAATTGGTATGAGAATTGCCTAAGATCTGAGTTCAGATGGAAAGAGGTCTAGTTTAAGTGTCTAAATGAAAGATCGTGCCAACTTTTGGTGTCTCCGTATTATTACGCCTATAGAAACCATGTCTTAAGGTGATACTTTGTGCATTAGATATCCTGCCCTTAAGCATTTTTATTCGGCAGAATCTGAACGCCTAGTTAACATGATTTAATACTCCCATAAAATTGGTTAACCTATTTTAAACAATTTCCTGCAGACATGTATTTATTAAAATCAGAATCCAAATGTGCATGTTCACTCTATTAAAATAGGTAGGCAATGTATACAATGCCTAGGCAAATCTTAAGCCTAATACGTATAAAATCAAATCGATTATGTTCTTCTAGTTTAATCACTTCCTTTAAACATTTTGAACCCTGCTATTCCCACTCCTGTTTTATTTCACTGAAGCTCAGTTACTTTTATTAAAAATACTGCTCTATCTTAAACAGTCTCGAAGTTGTGCATCTGTTTCTTTTACTGAGTTTTACTGACTCCTACTCTATTATGCCTTCAAACTAATGGGTTTTCAAAATGCCTCACTCTGCTCAAAATCGCGCCATTTGGAATCCTTGTTATGTATGTCTTCTAGTCACTATATTTGAATACTATTTTACTACTCCCTCTGCTACAGTTCTTTGAAAACTAATAGCTATTACTTTATGTTGAGCCACTGTATTTTATTCACTTATCCTGTAAAATCATTTCAAACCCATGCTTTAGTAGCTTTCATCTATGTTTACGGAAAGCTTTTAATCACTGCCTATTTCTAAGTTTTACTGATTCCTTTATCTACTGTATATTTTGAAATCAATTATCATCTTTAATTTTAGTTTTCTAACCCAGACTCCTATTATTTTATTAAACTTCCTATTTTTGAACTCCTGTCTGGAGACTTTAATCGTGTTTCAGACGTGCCATTTCCATGTCTATGTGTGGAGGGATCTGTTAGCCTTTCTTTGCCTTTATATGTTCCCCCATATATGCAGTTCTACTTGTTTTTTGTATGTCGCTTAGTATTTTGACCTTTAAACCTAAGGGTTCAGCCTAGTTCCTGCCTTGTAGGATTAGTAGTCCTAAAACACCCTCCAGGACTTATAGGATGGGACGGGTAATGGCACGCAATAAGCATTCATGACCCACACACGCATTTTTTAATAACCTTTACGGGTTGGGGAGGGTAGAATACGGATATGATGACCGGTGCGCTAATACCACGTATAGCCGCCTCTTCGAGGTGTGACATACCGGGTATTGTATTGAAGTGATCCGTATTACTTTAAACCTAGGGCAATTCTTTTCAAATGTTTATGTTATTCCAAAACCTTTAAAGATTTTCATACTTGTTTTAAATCCCCTCTTATGTGAACCTTATTTGTTACTTGCTCACCGTCCAAATTCACAAAACTTATTGGCTGGGACCCATAGTTGTGGATCTTGAGGAGTGCCTAATACCTTCCCCGATAATTTCAAGCCCTTACCCAATCTATGGTAACGCGAGCTAGTTCATGAGTTATCAACTCTAGGTGCCTTAACGCACCATAAAAATCGTTAGGTGGTGACTCTTCCTTAAACCTCTTCCTTTAAGAAGTTGTCCAGAATGTCATAAACCCAATCTCTCCGTACCTAATCCGTGCGATAGAAAAAGGGGCCGCGACAACTATTTGAACTATGAATCATGTCTAGGCTATGTGCTAACTGTTTGGAACTATATAGATCTATTCTTGCTGTTTCTGAGTTATATACCTTATTTGCACACATGTTCACAATCATGATACTATACCCATGTATGATATCTCCTTCTTAGTATTTCTTATTTGATTCCACACACGTTGTTGATATCGCTTAAGGGTAAAATTGTTTAGTTTAATGCTTGAGATGTGTTCATCTGAGACTTAAACGGTAAATGACTAAGTTTGGGCCTTGGAGCTGGTTTGGTAATGATTTTGAGGTGACGTGTACGCCAAGCCCATGTTGGGCTTAGTGTTATTATTTTGAGGCGATGCGTAAACCATGCCTCATTATTGGGCTAGTGATTATAATTTGCGTTTTGGCAGTGTTGATACCCAATTTTTCCTCGAAATTATTTTCGAACTTACATTTTACATTCAAAATCACTTTTCTTAATGAATGATATTTTTCATAATTTTTCATATTTTTTATCAATTCATTTTCCTATTTATTTAGTATTTTCGTATTCAATAATTATTCATAAATTATATTATAAATAATTTCAACATGTTTCCCAGCTCAATATATCATTTTCAATCCTATTTAATCCTATTAGGATTTAATTATTTCACAAGTTAACCAATTAGGCACCATTTAGCTATAATTACACAATTTTTGCATATATGGCCTAATTGTGCATTTATGCTATTTTAATTCCATAATTAGTCGTTTTATATTTTTATATTAGCCAATTACCTTAAATTTCACTTACTTAGCATTAATTGTATTTTTTACATCATTATTAGCTATTTTATTAATTATTTTATTCTATTTTTCATGGGTATTTAAAATCTAGCCACTTTTAATTTCTTTTAATTTCAACCCAATACCCAACCCTTTAACCCAATTAACTACCCATCCCAACTAATAGCCTACCCAACCCAACCCAAACCAATCTGAGCCGTTGATCAAATTAGATCAACAACCCAGATTATTATTTCCTTAATTAACTCTAACCTAACCCCCGAACCGCCTCTCATTTCTCATCGACTCACATCTCTCTACTCTCATCTCTCTCTCTAGTCTCTTCTTGAGACTTCTGTCTCTTCAGGTTCCGATGAATTTCTTCATCTTCTCCGGCCATCCCTTCGCCAGAGACCTTGAAACCTTCATCACCTCCTGCCTCTTATGGTTCTCTTATGACGGTAATGTCATCCCTAAGGCCCTCGAAGGGCGAGGACCCGTCTACTCACACCCATGGGGTTCCTGTTTACTTCAAGCCTCAAAATCTTGATTTCAAGTAAAGTCTATGTGTGATGACCCAAAAGGTCATCCTAAGTAATTCCAGCTAAATCTTTGCTCTGAGGCCTTGAAAGCCTCCGTTAATATCACCTCGATATGCGTGCACAGCCCGAGCAGGTAGCCGTGAAGCTTCCATGTGAAAAATTTGATAAAAAATGGGATTTTTGAATTGAATAATTGAATAAAGTTGACTTTGGTCAACATTTTTGGTAAACGGATCCGGACCCTTGATGTGATGGTACCGGAGGGTCCGTAGGAAAATATGGGACTTGGGCGTATGCCCGGAATCAAATTCCGAGGCCCCAAGCCCGGGAAATGAATTTTTAAAGAAAATTGTTTTATGAAAATAATAAAGGAATGTGAAAGTGAATAATTATGTGAAAACCTTGTTACCGAGCCCGTGTTATAGTTCCGGAGCCCGGAACAAGTTTATTATAGGTTGTTTATCCTATCTGTGGAATTTGGTGTAAAACAAGTTTGATTTGATTGGTTTCGGATCCAAGTGAGGAAAAATGGAGTTAATGAACTTGTGGGGTTTCTAAAGAATTTGAAATGTGACTTGAGAGGTGATTTTATGTTCCCGAGGTCCTAATGAAATTCCGAGATAGGGAATAGTTCCGTTGTGTCGTTTATAACTTATCTGCAAAATTTTAAGTCATTCCGAGTGGTTTAGGCCGGTTCGGCACGTCGAAGTGAATTCTATAATTTCAAAGTTCTTAAGTTTTGAATTCAGGGGTTTTGGAGGGTGATTTTGAGTTTTAGCGTTGTATTGAGTGTTCCGTGAGCTCGAGCAAGTCTGTTTAACGATTTGGGACTTGTTGGTATTTTTGGACGGGGGCCCGGGTGGGCTCAGGTGCCTCTCGGACCCCGCGCGAGGCCAAAAACCAGCAAAAACCACTGCTGGTGCACATCAGCTGGTGTGATCGCAAGTGCGGTTGCCCAGCCGCAGGTGCGGGACCGCCCCTGCGGTCCCAGCCTCACAGGTGCGATCCCCAGCCCCCATCCCAAAGTCCACAGGCGCGTGACCGCAGGTCTGGTCCAGACCATCGCAGGTGCGACCTTTCCGCAGGGGCGACCAAAATTCCGCAGGAGTGGAACCGCTGGTGCGGCTCCCAACCCCGCAGGTGCGAGCCCAGGGTCCCAGGCCGTTTTCCGAAATTGCGATCATTTTCTCGCTGGTGCAAGACCGCACCTGCGGACCTATGGTCGCAGGTGCGGAAACCCCTGTTGGCAGGCCTCTTAAATACTCCAAAATTTCAGGTTTTCTTCATTTTCACCCATCTCCAACCACCATTAGAGTACAACCAAGCTTGGGCATCACCTTCCACGACCACCCACTGTAAGAGGTAAGTAAAACCCCATAAAACTTCTAATTTTAACAATAATTCCTAGCTTAATTCACTACTAAA
>ML248031.1:16222-50912 GCA_005239495.1 Nicotiana undulata
TGTTCATTATATGTTTGAGAAGCTATATTTCTGCCTTGTCTTTACGTTTCATTTATTACCTTGTACTGCTGTGCTAGCATACTGTTACCCTATCTCCCCATAATGTTCTCCCCGTATCTGTCTTACTTGCTTATTTTTGTTGCCATTTTTCCTGCTATAAAATTGCACAGGTACATATGTTGTGTTGGTCCTAGCCTCGTCACTACTTTGCCGAGGTTAGGCTCGACACTTACTCAGTATATGGGGTCGATTGTACTGATGCTACACCTGCACTTCTTTATGTTGTGCAGACTACGCAGCCGGACCCGGAGATCACTGACAATCGGAGCATCTCATTCGGTCCCACAGGAGACTCGAGGTGGACCCGCAGACGTTCGTGGGCCTTGACGTCACCTTCTACTTTCCACTTTCAGCTCTGTCTTACTTTGTATTTCAAAGACAGTCTTATGTACTTATTTTAGACCTTTTGTTTGTAGTAATCTCTTAGATAGTACGTGAGTATGTGACACCAGTTCTGGGATTGGTTTATGGGTTTCATGTCGAAAGTGCTATGTTGTATTTTGGTTATTTTTTTTAAACTTCATGTGGTGGGCCATCAAAGCTTTAGTTATCTGGTTCGTAATTGTTGTTAATGAGTTTTATTCAGTTTAAACATTGACTTGTCTAGCGGGTTCAACGTTAGACGCAGTCATGGCTCGAAGGTGGGATTTCGGGTCATGACACTATGACCTTTGAGTCTCGATCCAGTACCGTTCGAGGTTCTTCTCATCTTCTCTGAGGTTTTCTGTAAAACCCTAATGTTTGAAACTTCCGATTCTTTTAGATCTACAATAGATATGTGCCTTATATGAGTTATTATGATGTTTCTTTAAAGGTTTTATATTTTTCCTAAGCGGTTCTTCACTTTTAACTAGGGTTCCGAAACCTTTTTTCCAAAATGGTTTTCTTTGTTGATTTTTAACACTATCTCATGATTTTCCCTCATCTTTATTAATATTGAAATCTTTTCCTTACAGTTTGGTGAGTATATGTGTTTGATTTTCATGAATAGCTTGAATTTCTAGTGATTTTACTCTGTTTTCCTATTAGGGTTTATGACTCTTCGTCTCCTTTGTGTGTATCATGACTACTCTGTTGATTCGTACTAGCATCTGTGTAAAACCCTAATTTTAGACCAAAAATCCTGAAAACTACTGGTTTACCAGTGTGTTTGCATACGTGTTTAATTGACCTTTACCCTATGTTGTTTGTCTTTGGTTCTTCTTACCTCCCTGACTCACATGATTCCTAATTTCATCCGCTAACGACCGTTCAATTAATGGTATGCATGCTCAAATCCTTGATTCTGTGCTATTTTGACACTCAATTGTTTCCTGACTTGCTACTTTACTTACTATATGGTTCTCCATGTTATACATAAGAATTTGTATTCGCTACTTGCTTGAATCCCTGATTCACTATGATTTGAAAAGGTCCTGCTGATCTCTAATGAGATATTTTTCTGATTTCCAACCTCTAACTTATTTTTCTTACCTTGATTTGTTACTGTGATTGATATGGCTTCCTTAATTGATAGTTTGAAACCTAGCCTCAATTGCTTGCCTGATTTGGTTTGAAATTATCCTCTTATACGGTAACTTCCCTTAATTGTACTTACCTATTAGCCGTTTGAGTACAACCTTCAATTAAGGGATGCTTAATTACTTGTCATGACTATTGTTTTACCTTTTATTTTCCACTCACCGTTTGAATGATTCCTTTAAGTCTAGGGATACTTACAATTAATTAATTCTCTGAGTCCCATAATTACCGGGCAGTATGATTTCTTTACCTTATTCCTTTTACCTAGTTTGAACTATATATATGCTCTGTCTATGCATTGATCAGACGAACACTGTGGTTCAAAAAACTATCTCTTACACTAAGAAATCTTTGCTCTATTTCTCTTGTGCAATTTGCTACTGTCTAATCGTTAGCCGGCTGCAAGCCAAGGCTAACCATTGTGCTATCCCTCTTGTTCTTTCGTTTTGCTTTCTATCCTCTTCACTGGTATGTCCTACTTTAAATTAAAATCTCCAACAACAATATTATTCTCTATTTGTTTCAGTTCCTGTTGTTCCTGGTCTGCTTCTATTTGTGGTTCGTTTGTGAAACTTGTAATTAAAATACATCACTAGCATGCTATTATGTCTCCCCTTTCCCTTGGATTATTATACCCCCTTTATGTTTGATCCTGAGCATGTCTTACCAATTGTCTCTTACTTGTTGTATACTTACTATGTCTCATGAACCCCAAATCCCTATCACCCCTCTATGGGATTGTGCTCTTCATGTCTGGTTTTGTGATTATGCCAATATCAGTTGTTTCTGAGTATGTTTAATCTAGTCCTAGACCTTTGCTGGGTTATGTGTTTGCAGCTAAATGTCCTATGTGTTCCAAGCCCCCACTGCCCCTGTGTGTGACTAATGAATTTGCTTGGTTCTATGAGCATTGGTGAATCTGTTTGATCCTATGTATGGGCTGTTAATTGCCTTACTTTCTAAAATCTGCTACTCTTTATTATTTTCAAAATCATTTCAAACAAGTCCTTCTAACATTGTTTTCTACTAAAAATCTTTGCAAAATCATCCCTTGCACTTCACTTTATTCCTAGATCCCTAAGTTCCACCCCCTCAGTGTGAGCACTGCTTTGGGAACCTCTTGAGTTCCCTTTGAACTATGACACACTGAGGCTGGTATTTCCACATCGCATATGTTTAACTCCTGATTACTAAGTCTGGGTGTGAGCATTGCCCGGGAGCTTCTGAGGTCCTTAGGGATCTTTGACACACCCGGACCATGAAAGGCTATAAAACACCAAAGGCATTGAGGTTCGGAGGATTTGGGCCTAATTAAGACTCCCTATATAATAACTTCTTATTTTCCACTTTGTTATGTAATTAATAACTCCTAGCTTGTAATAATTTGTAAATAACTTATGGGGCTGGATAGTGAAATGGGAGGGGATAACTATGCATGCTTAGTTACTAGAAAGGGTAGAAACCATGTTTTAGGCTTTTAATCCCTTATCTGCGCAATAGGGATCATGTGTAGGTCCATATCCACGCATTAGAAATCCTGTTCCTTAGGATCCATGTATACTATTTCAGCATGTTCATCCTCGTATCATTTAGAAGATCATGTGTTAAAATAGGTCAATAATTGGTACTTTTGCATTACTTTATACGCTGCCATGTACACCTAGGGATCATGTATTAGGTTTAACAAACTAATAAACAAGTGGTTTCCTGAAACTACGATGCAATATGAACACTTATATATCCTACCTTAGGATAAACACATTGTTAATAAATAAGTCCTATTACATATTTTTGAAAGCATGTTCTGGAACTGAAATATTCGTGCATGTAGAATATCATGTTTAGGTCCTACATCATTCTGCATCTTCTTTGCATTAGATGCCATGCTTTAGGATTGCATTTGTATTCTCTTAGGCATCCCCTAGCTTGATTCTTGATAAAAACAGACTCATCCAGTTTGGTAACCATTTTTTGAAATCTGAATACCTAGAATAATATGCTGAGTAATATGATTCAAACAATTTTTTGTAATAATTGGCACGCCTAGGAAAGCCTTAGGTGTTCGATTTGTTAAAACTGGAAATATACTTCTTCATATATGCTGCTCAATTATCTACAAGTTAAAATCAGTAAGCAAAAATGATAAAATTCCTTCTCTGAATTAAGTAATAAAACTGCCTCTCTATCGCACTCCAGTTTCGCCTAGATATCATGCTTTAGGATTCTGAAGTTAATAAGGCCTTTACCTGTGTTTGAGTCGTGCTAAATTATATGCATAATTTGTGGAAGAATATTTGGGCCTCATATCTGCTTTATGTGTTTCCCTTTATCTGCAGTCCTAATTGTTATTGTTTGTCGCTTAGATTCTTTTCCTTTAAACCTAAGGGTCAACTTAGTACCTCCTTAAGGATAGTAGTCCTAACCTCCTCCTGGACTGATAGGATGGGACGGGTAATAGCACGCAATAGAGCTCGTGACCAAACACGCGCTTTAATCAGCTTCACGGGGAGGAAAATGGTAGAATATGGATATGATGACCGATGCGCTAATACCACGTGTATCCCCTCTTTGAGGAGTGTCTATCAGGTATTGCATTGATGTGATCCGTATTATTTTAAACCTAGGATATCATTTCTTTTAAATGCTAGGTTATGATCTTTTTCAAAAACTTCGTCGTTTTCATAATTGTTTTCTAAATACTTGCTTGTTTAACATTTGAAATCCCCTCTTACTTGAGCCCTTTACTTGTTATTTGCTAATTGTACAAATTCACGAAAGCTATTTGGCTGGGAACCACATCTGTGGATCCTGAGGGGTGCCTAACACCTTCCTCTTGGAATAATTTCAAGCCCTTACCCAATCTCTGGTAATGCAAACTAGTTTCATGAGTTAATTACTCTAGGTGCCCTAACGCACCTCAAACCCGTTAGGTGGCGACTCTCTCCTTTTAACACTCTTTCCTTAAAAGGGTTGTCAATGTCATAAACCCGATTCCGCAAGGAAAAATAGGGGCAACAACATGGCGACTCTGCTGGGGATTTACCTAGGCTTTTACCATTACAAATAATTATGTGAATTTGTACCTTTACTTGGTTTAATGCTTGCACCCTTTCCTCTTCCCTAATACATGCACTTAATTGTTTATTTATTTGAAGTATTTATTTCACAAAACGAAACTGACATGTTTCTTTTTTTTCCTTTGTAACTGCTTTAAATCATAACTGTTGTCTTTACCGCTTTACTTAACACGCAAATACATGACTATCTGTTTTAATTCTTATTTATCGCATATCATGCTCTGCATTCATACTCCAATCGTGCCAAACAAAATACTATAGCAACGCTTGATGAGTTGTTGCGCTATTCCTATATTATTACCTCCTTAAATTCGGAAAGGCGTATTTATGGTAAAATTAGTCGATCAGCGGTGCAGTCGACAATTTTGTGCCTTTTCCCCTTGAGTTGTCCGCTCAAGGGTACCAGTCTAAAACCCCATAGAAACCTTACTCCGTTATACTGTTGCATGCATCATGGTCAAACCTAGCCAGGCTAGCGTGTTGTCCGCACAATAGCCATTAAGATAGCCTTGTCCAAAGTCCATTGGGTTTCCTAAACCCAAACGGACATCATCACGTTCTGTGCATTTATTTGGAGAACTAAATGCTTCCTGCTAATTATTGATGTTAAATAGTCGAGTCTGGTGGGGGTAAGGGCCTAACCTTGTTTTCTTTGCAGAAATATGAGGCACTAAGTCCCCAGATTTAGCATGGTCTCCAATATCCACCCAAGACTGTTGAGTTGGTGGTAAGATCTATATTCTAGCGACAAAACGCTCGTCAAGAACATCTTGCCAGAGCATACCTACTGCTAGGACTCCGCGAGTTAGGGAAGCTGTTCGAGGGAAGCAAGAATGCCAAGTCTGGGAAAGGTCCTTTTGGGACCAAGTAGATAGGAATGTCTTTCTTTTATTTTATCAATGTAATAAGGCCAATGGCCATTAGTGATTTTTATCTTCCGCTTATTTAGAGTCGTTTTGGGATTTGTCTATTTTTTCTTATCAATAAAATGAGGCATTTAGCATTCTAAGTTCTCCAAATCAATTTGTCGCTAGGCCTACCTCGGGCACAAAGAGGTCCCAAATTTAGGACACGCTTTACATTCCCGCATTACGTGTTTAAATACTGCAATATTTTTTATATCCTCACTGACTTGGCTACCTTTTGTTTTTGTTTCTTTTTCTTTTATTATTCCCCTCCCCAAAGGCTAGTTCGTGCATTATGGCATTATCCGCCTATCGCACAAGATCCAAGGGCCCTCCACCTACTCCTCCTCCTAGTCCTCCGAAAGGCAGAAACAAAGGCAAGAGTAAGATGGCAGAATCCGGCGGTATTAGAAAGGAAAATACGGTTGAGCAAGTAGAGGCCAGTGATGGCCGGGGTATTCAGGTCCTGCATGAGAACATGTCACCTCTTGAACAGAAATTGCTGAAATTTCAAGAAGAACTCGACCAGGTGAGGAATCTAGCCAACCTGTCATTTTCCCTCAACGTCCCAAACGTCCACTTTCTAAATGCTCAAAACCCTACACCTCCACAGAATATCCCAAGGCAACAAAACCACCCCGCACCTCATCATCACGCCACTCCGCCAAAGAACCAAGCTCTCCCAACACAATGCAAGACTTGCCACACTTTAAACAACACTCCATTACTTGTCCCGAAACCTCAGAATTACACAAAGGACCATTTCCACAACAATCCCATCTACATGGAAACCATGACCCAATCCACTCCGCCTATCTCACAGGCATCCGAGTTTGATGAAAAAGACTTACTCATCAAGAACTTGGCTGACAAGCTTAGGAAACTGACTAGTCGAGTTCAAGGTGTTGAAGGAACCAAGGGAATCGAAGGGTTGAATTATGAAGACCTTTGTATACAACTTGATGTCGAGCTTCCCGAGGGGTACAAACCTCTGAAGTTCGAAATGTTTGACGGTACTAGTGATCCGAGGGTCCATATGAGGACCTATTGTGACAAATTGGTCGGCGAAGGAAAGGATGAAAGAATGCGCATGAAGATGTTCATGAGGAGTTTGAAGGGAGATGCACTGTCTTGGTACATCACCCAAGACCCCAAGAAATGGTCAAACTAGGTAGGTATGGCAACAGACTTCATGGACAGGTTTTGATTCAATACAGAGAACGCACCAGATGTGTTCTACATCAAAAACTTGAAGAATAAACCCACAGAAACCTTTCGCGAGTAGGCTACTCATTGAAGGTCTGAAGCTGCTAAAGTCAGACCTGCTCTAGAGGAAGAGCTGATGAACAAATTCTTTGTCTGGTCTCGGGACCCGCAGTATTATGAACGATTGATGATGGTTGAAGGCCACAAATTCTCTGACATTATCAAACTAGGGGAGCGGATTGAAGAAGGTATTAAGAGTTGTATGGTCACAAATTTTGAAGCCTTGCAAGCTACAAACAAGGCTTTACAGTCCGGTGGTGTGTCCAAGAAAAGGGATGTGGGAGCTGTAATGGTTTCACAGAGAGCCAAATCCCCACTCTAATACCAAATTATCCAACACCTCCACTCGCATACCTATCAACCCCGAATTACCAAGCACCCTCACCTTCTTACCAAGCTCCACCGCCTTCATACCAAGCTCCACCACCCACATACCAATCTCCACCTCCCACATATCAACCTACTTCGCCTAGATATTCACAACCCGCTCCTGACTACCACACTTATAATTCCCAGCCATCTCAATACAAATCACCCCCTGCACGCCAAAACTTCCCTAGGCCTCATCCTAATTTTGATCGCCGCCCTCCAAAGTAGTACACCGCCATAGCTGAACCCATTGAACAGCTATATGGGAAACTCAAGGCTGCTGGTTACGTCACATCTGTCCCTGCTGCCACCCCTGAGAACCCTTCTCATTAGGTTAACCCAAACAAATCCTGTGCATACCATTCCGGAAAGAAAGGACACACTATCGAAGAAAGCCGCTCTCCGAAGGACAAGATACAGGCTCTCATTGACAACAAGATTATTGTGGCAAAAGACCCCGCTCCAAACATCCGCAACAATCCTTTACCAGACCATAAGGGTAGAGGTATCCACATGATTGAAATAGAAGATGATTGGGACCCCGAGGGATAAATCGGGTTGATCGCAGAAGGCGATGATCCAAAGAAACCAGCAATCACCCTCAACCTGATCATAGTCCAGATTCAACCATCTAGGTATGTTGAGATAAATATGTCCATACCACTTGAGTTTGAAGCAACGCCACCTGAAAAGACACCAGTACCAATTGAAGTTGAGTTTGTGTCTCCGGAAAATGCACCCGCACCATTTAAGGTTGCAGTTTTGCCACCCAAGGCAAGTGCTCCATTCAAAGTAAGGATAGCCGCACCAATTCCAGTGGCAATGTTGACCACGCCACTCTTCTATACCAATGCTATCCCTTGGGACTATACGGCCAAGGAAAAAAGAAAAGGCAAGGTCAAAACTGAGGAAGTTGTCGCAATACAAGGTATGACAAGAACTGGTAGAGTCTATACTCCTGAACATATGGCTGAATCAAGCAAGCAGGCTGCCAACAAGACACCCGTTATTGAAACAGGTCCAGACGACCTTCGGAGAAATGTACAGGCTAAGGAATATTCGGTCATCGATCAGCTGAACAAGACGCCAACATAAATATCCATCATCTCTTTGTTGCAGAATTCCGAGACGCACCGAAGTGCTCTATTGAAGGTGTTGAGTGAAGCGTATGTACCAAACAACATCACTAGCGGGGAAATGTCAAATATGGTGGGCCAGGTGTTGGAGAGTCACAAGATCACCTTCCATGAGGACGAGTTACCACCTGAAGGATTGGGGCATAACAAAGCACTGCATATCACCGTGCAATGCGAAGATCATTGCATCACGAAGATCTTGATTGACGGAGGTTCGAGTCTTAAAATCTATCCATTGATAACACTCAAGAAATTGGGTAAAGGGCTACATGAGATAAGGGTTGGAGAAATCAACGTGAAAGCCTTCGACGGTTCTCAAAGGTCTACTATTGGGGAGATTAGTCTATGTATACAGATGGCGCAAACTTGGTTCGAAGTGGACTTCCAAGTGATAGACGTCCCGGCATCTTACAATCTGCTGTTAGGGCGACCCTGGATCCATGCTGCTGGGGCTGTGGAATCGACACTACATCACGCGGTGAAATGCGAGTGGAACCACCAAGAGGTTATTATTCATGGCGATGGTAGCAACCCCATTTATAGTCGTCAGACTATTCTAGTGATTGACGGAAAAATGAAGATAGGCGGGGGAACTTACCACCACATCGAGGTCAATTCCATCGACAGGGACAAATGGTGGGATAGCAAGGTCGAGAGTATACTAAACTGAAATGGGAACGAGCCTGGCAAAAGGCTCGGCAAGAACCTCCAAGGGATCATGAAGCCTATAAAGCTCAAGAAACATGGTACTACTTTCGGTCTAGGGTACGAGTACACCTGGGAGGAATTCAGAAATAGGTCGCCACCCTAGCGCGGTCATTATTACCCTTTGTAGCAGCCAATACCACAGTTGGAGTAGACCTTCCAACATGCCTACATTATTTATGGATCAGACGAAGAATAAGCACTTGCATCATTGAGGAATTTGTTCCTAGAGGACGATGATATTGATTGATGTGTTGTTCTCTAGGAGGAGGGGGAGGAAGGCCCTTCCGTACAGACTGTAGGCATGGGGACATCCCTCAAGAACTGGTCTATCAGGAAAACCAAAGCCCAACGAGCCTCGGGGTAGCAAGGCTAAAACAAGCATTACTTACTGTTTTACAAAAATGATTTCGCATTTTTCAATTCCTGCAATAAGATCCTCAATGTTCAAAACAATTATTCAATTTATCAAAACATTTTCTAATTTCTCTTATATATTGCTACTGTTTTTCTCTCATTACTTTATCTATACAACATTACTATTACTTGTCTTGATGAACCGATGACTGTGACATGTAATGAGACAACGAAGCAAACGGACATTGATACAAATGAAGACGATATACCCGATGAGATTGTTAAGAGGTCGAAAACTTTGAAAACAGAACTAAGTCCAACCTGGACGAGACTGAGGTTATCCATCTGGGAGATTCAGAGAACGTCAAGAAGACTCACATCGGTATTCATTTATCACCATCAGAAAAGAAAAAGTACACAGAGTTTCTAAAGGAGTATGAAGACATATTCGCCTGGTCGTATGATGACATGACTTGTCTAAGCACGTCTATTGTGGCTCAAAAATTTCCAACCAATCCAACATGTCCACCGGCGAAACAAAAGCTCAGAAAGTTCAAACCCGACATGAGTTTGAAAATCAAAGAAGAAGTTACCAAGTAGATCAACACCAAAGTTCTCAGGGTGGTTGAGTACCCAACATGGTTAGCCAACATCGTACATATGCCGAAGAAAGACGGAAAGGTCAGAGTTTGTGTCGACTATCGGGATCTCAATCTGGCCAGTCCGAAAGACGACTTCCCCTTGCCGAATATACACATTCTAATTGACAACTGCACCAAGCATGAATTACAGTCCTTCGTGAATTGCTTCGCGGGTTATCATCAGATTTGGATGGATGAGGAAGATGCTGAGAAAACGACATTCATTACACCATGGGGAGTGTACTGTTACAAGATGATGCCGTTCGGCATAAAGAATGCAGGGGCCACCTACATGAGGGCTATGACCACCATATTCCACGACACGATTCATAAGGAGATCGAAGTGTATATGGATGACTTCATTATCAAATCAAAGAAAGCTGCTGACCACATGGAGGATTTGAGGAAGTTCTTCAAGAGGTTGCGAAAATACAATCTGAAGCTGAACCCCGCGAAGTGTGCCTTTGGGGTTCCTGCTGGGAAGTTGCTGGGATTCATTGTAAGCCGCCAGGGAATAGAATTGGATCCGTCAAAGGTCAATGACATTCAAGAATTACCACCACCAAGGAAGAAGAAAGATGTTATGAGCTTCTTGGGGAGGCTTAACCAGATCAGCCGATTCATAGCATAGTCTACAGTCATCTATGAGCTGATCTTCAAGATGATGAAGAAGGACGCCGCAACTAAGTGGACCGAAGATTGTCAAAAAGCTTTCGATAGAATCAAGAGTATTTGTCAACACCACCAGTCTTGGTACCACCTGAGCCAGGTAGACCTCTGTTACTCTTTCTTGCTGTACTAGATGGGGCTTTCGGTTGCGTTCTTGGGCAACATGATGAAATAGGGAGAAACGAGCAAGCCATTTACTATCTCAGCAAGAAGTTCACTCCATACGAGGCCTAGTATTCTTTATTGGAATGCACCTGGTGCGCTTTGACTTGGGTCGCCCAGAAGCTGAGGCACTACTTCTGTGCCTACACAACATATCTCATATCAAGGATGGATCCATTAAAGTACATCTTTCAGAAGCCCATGCCTACCGGCAAGCTAGCCAAATGGAAAATCCTGCTCAGTGAGTTTGACATTATCTACGTGACTCAAAATTCAGTCAAGGGACAGGCACTGCCGGACCATCTTGCTGAAAATCATGTGGACGGAGAATACGAACCCCTGAAAACGTATTTTACCGATGAAGAGGTATCATTCGTAGGAGAAGACATTGCAGAATCCTACGACGGTTGGAGGATGTTCTTTGATGGAGCAACAAACTTCAACGGAGTTTGCATTGGAGCAGTCCTAGTATCAGAAACTGGTCAGCACTATCCAGTATCCGCCAAACTCAGATTTCCCTGTACCAACAACATGGCTGAATATGAGGCCTGCATCTTGGGTCTTAACATGGCCATTGGCATGAACGTATTGAAGCTGTTAGTAATTGGTGACTCAGACATATTGGTCCATCAGGTACAAGGAGAATGGGCGACCAAAAATCCCAAGATATTGCCATATCTGCATCGCGTACTGGAGTTGAGAAAGAGGTTCACAAAGATAGAATTTTGGCATGTCCCCAGAATTCAGAACGAGTTCGCCGATGCATTGGCTACTTTGTCCTCAATGATCCAGCATCTGGACAACAATTTCATTGACCCTATTCGGGTGAAGATCCATAATCAACCAGCTTAATGTGCCCATGTCAAAGAAGAAGCAGACGGAAATCCTTGGTTCCATGATATCAAGGAATATTTGGCAAAAAGAGAATACTCAGAGCTTGCAAATACCACTCAGAAACTCACACTTCGAAGATTGTCTAACATATTCTTTCGCAGCGGAGGAATACTGTATAGTAGGTCTCCTGATTTAGGGTTGTTAAGGTGCGTCGACGCAAAAGAAGCATCAAAATTATTGGAGGAAATTCATGCTGGGACCTGTGGTCCACATATGAACGGTTTTGTTCTGGCGAAGAAAATACTCCGAGCTGGTTACTTCTGGATGACTAAGGAAACGGACTGCATCCAATACATCTGAAAATTCCACCGCTGTCAGATACATGGAGATATGATAAAAGTACCTCCGAGTGAGCTTAATGCAACAAGTTCACCATGGTCATTCGCCGCCTGGGGCATGGACATTATTGGACCAATCGAGCCTGCCACCTCCAACGGACACCGGTTCATTCTGGACGCCATCGATTACATTACTAAATTGGTCGAAGCAGCCTCCTACAAAGCAGTTACCAAGAAAGTTGTGGCCAATTTCGTCCGCGACCGCATTGTTTGTCAGTTCGGAGTTCCAAAGTCAATCATCATCGATAATGGTTCCAATCTCAACAGTGACTTGATGAAAGCTATGTGTGAAACTTTCAAGATCAAACACAAGAATTCCACAGCCTACAGACCTCAGATGAATGGAGTTGTAGAAGCCGCCAACAAAAACATCAAGAAGATACTAAGGAAGATGATAGAAAGGCACAAGCAATGGCATGAGAAGTTATCATTCACCTTACTGGGATACCGTACCACGGTCCGCACATCAACCTAGGCAACTCCCTATATGCTAGTCTACGGTACAGAGGCTGTTATTCCTGCCAAAGTTGAGGTTCCATCTCTAAGAATCATACAAGAAGCTGAGCTCAGTGACGCAGAATGGTTAAGGAACCATTATGAGCAACTGTCCCTCATAGACAGAAAGAGAATGAACGCAGTTTGTCATGGTCAACTCTATCATAACAGAATGTCCAGAGCCTTCAACAAGAAAGTCAAGCCGAGACGATTCACGCCAGGGCAGCTGATGTTAAAGAAAATATTTCCACATCAAGACGAGGCCAAAGGGAAGTTCTCTCCCAACTGGCAAGGACCGTACATGGTTCACAGAGTGCTGACAAGAGGAGCACTTATACTTGCAGAAATGGATGGAGAAGTTTGGCCAAAACCAATCATTTCACATGCAGTCAAACACTACTATGTGTAACTCTTTATGCTTTTGTAAACAATGTAAATTGAACTACACCTGACTTGATTCTGGTTTAAGAGGGGATACGTAGGCAGCCCTATGGGTTCCGTCACAATTCAATAAAAATCTCATTTTTCCCACAATTGGAAACTGGGGAAGAAGTTTGAGGAGGACCCTCAAAATTCTGAAGCAAGTTCAGTCGATCGCCGCACGAGCAACAGACAGAAGTATCCACCGATCAAACTGGGGCATAATTTTGAGGAGGACCCTCACAATTACGTAGCAGGAGAGGTTGCAATTTCTCGAACCGTGTCACGGTCGTCGGTTTATCTAAAAAACTATTTTTATATCATATGTTTATGTTATACTTTTACAAAATCATGCATACTTATTCTTGAAACATCTTGTTTAGCAAACGCTACCCCAATGATAAAGACGGTATCATCAGATCAAGCCGAACGAGTCAAGTAAGGGGCAACGGGAATGCAAGCTAATCCTTCCCCATACAGAACTAACGATTTTTCTTTGAATGTAAGCACAAAAACTGCAAAGGCCCCAAAACATACTATCCGCGTGAAGGATATATATTTCTCAAAGACACGCTTCTCAAACTCATCGCGCATGACGACATTTATTATCAGCACAAACGATGCCGCGTTATCATAATACTTACAACAATCATAGTGCCGCAATGTATCATCAACTAAGAATTACTACGGTCATTTTATTTCTTGCATAAGGCTACTATTCTGCCTTCCGAGACTAAACACTATCTCCATCTGCATTGCATAAGGCTATTATTCTGCCTTCCAACTTGCATAAGGCTACCATTCTGCCTTCCGAGACTAAACAATGTCTCTATCAGCATTTACATCTTGCATAAGGCTACCATTCTTGTGATGACCCAAAAGGTCATCCTAAGTAATTATAGCTAAATCTATGTTCCGAGGCTCCAAAAGTCTCCGTTAATCTCACCTCGATATGCGTGCGCAGCCCAGGCGTGTTGCCGGGAAGCTTTTATGTGAAAACTTGATGAAAATGTAGTTTTATGATAATTGAATGAATAAAGTTAACTTTGGTCAAAATTTTTGGTAAACGGACCTGGACCCGTGATGTGACGGTCCCGGAGGGTCCGTAGGAAAATATGGGACTTGGGCGTATGCCCGGAATCGAATTTCGAGGTCCCAAGCCCGAGAAATGAATTTTTAAAGAAAATTGTTTTCTAAAAATAATAAAGGATTTTGAAAATGAATTATTATGTGAAAATCGTGTTACCGGGCCCGTATTATGTTCTGGAGCACGTAACCATTTTATTATATGTTATTTGTCTTATCTGTGAAATTTGGTGTAAAACGGGCTTGAAATGACGTGTTTCAGATCAAAATTGGAAAAGTTAAGCTTTATGAAGTTTTGAGAAAATTCTATGAGTTTTAAGGTTTAATTCCTTGCTTTTGATGATATTTTGGTGATTTAAAAGCTTGAATAAGTCCATAGGATGTTTTGGGAGTTGTGTGTGTTTTTGGTTTTGAGCCTCGAGGGCTCGGGTGAGTTTCGGGTAGCTAACGGGGTGTGAAAAGTCATGAAAAATCTAGTGTTTCTCCTGTTTCTGGTGTCAGGTCTTTTCTTCAGTGCGATCGCATATGCATCTCCGTGATCGCACATCATTAGGTCGGTAGGGGCAAAGTTTACTCTATGCGATTGTATAGAGTAGTCCGCGATCGCATAGTGTGTAGGTGTGATAGGGTGGGGGCTGGGTAGTTACTCAGTGCGATCACACTGCCCTTGTACGCAATCGCAGTAGTATAGTTCCAGGCTTCACTGCGGTCGCAGCCTTTGTCCTGCGATCGCACTTCATAGGATCCCTGACTCAATGCGATCGCACTCCCTTTACCGCGATCGCATAGAGTTATTTCGCCCAGATATAATTTTAACCCCAAAACAGAATTCAATAAGGGAATTTCTAAATTTCAGTCTTCTCCTCCATCCTCAACCCCCATTGATGAGCCTTAAACCAATTCTTCCTCCATAGCCTCTTGGGTAAGCTTCCTAACATCGATTTATCCCATTTTACTTCCATAACCTCAATTTGACTGCTTCATTTCACTTGTTCCCCTTTACTGCTCCCGCATCCCTTACTTGTCTGCTTATCTCTTGCCTTGTATTATCCCTATTACCTGCTGTAGAATAGGACAGGTTATCGTTATTGTCAAGTCTAGCCTCGTCACTACTTCGGCCGAGGTTAGACTCGGCACTTACTCAGTACATGGGGTTGGTTGTACTAATTCTACACTGTACTTCTTAATGTTATGCAGATCCCGCATCCGGACCCAGTGGACCGCATTGAGGGAGTCACCTTCAGTCCACCCAGAGCTTCAAGGTATACCGCTGGCGTTCGTGGGCCTTGGTGTCTCTCCTGTGTTTGGATTCCTTATTGTCTTACTTTTTCTCCTAGTTTCAAGACAATTATATATTTCTTTTCAGACTCTGTATTTAGTACTCAGTTTAAATAGTCCGTGAGGTTGTGACACCTTCGTTTTGAGATTATGCGATGCTGTTATCTTTACTATGTCATTACGCATTTTCAGAGTATGGTTACATTTCCGATCTTAAAGTTATGAAGTATGTTGGTTATTTCAGTTAAGATTTGAAGGGTATTAAATTTTACTACTGTTGGATTGATTAAAAAATATTTACCTGTAGTTTACGTTGGCTTGTCTAGCGGGTTCAACGTTAGACGCAGTCACGGTCTGAAAGGTGGGATTTCGGGTCGTGACAAGTTGGTATCAGAGCTCTAGGTTGCTTAGGTCTCACAACTCACGGACAACTTGGTAGAGTCTGAGGGATCGGTACGGAGACGTCTGTATTTATCCCCCAGAGGCTTCAAAGTTAGGATAACTCCACATTTCTTCATTCTCTGTCGTGCGATATACATTCTGAGTACAGATTGAGCTTCCATTCTACTCTCTCGCAGATGGCGAGGACGCGTGCTTTCCTTGGTTCCGCTCAGCAGCCCGACACTCTTGCTACAGTTCCTACGAGGGGTCGAGGTCGAGGACGAGGCCGTGCTAGAGGCCGAGGCCGGGGCAGGGCTTAGCCTAGAGCAGCAGCCCCAGTGGAGGACCCTCAGGTCGAGTCTGACAAGGAGGTACGAGTTCCGGCAGTCCCAGTTGGACCAACACAGGTCATAGAGGGGTTCATAGCTACCCAAGTACTTCAGGACGCTCTTGTCCGTCTGGTATGAGTTATGAAGAGTGTGACTCAGGCCGGTCTTCTTCCTACAGCACCAGCTGGATCTCAGGCTGGGAGAGGGACCCAGACTCCTATTATTCATACACTAGAGCAGGTTTCCACTTAGTTTCAGGCTCTGGCACCTCAGCCAACCGGAGTAGCACAACCATGTATTGCAACACCTGTAGCTGAGGGAGCAGCTATGTCAGTAGATGCGTTGCGGAGACTGGACAGATTTACCAAGTTATTCACTACTACTTTTACTGGTGCACCGTCAGAGGATCCACATGATTATTTGGACAGCTGTCATAAGGTTCATCGGAACATGGGTATAGTGGAGTTCAATGGAGTTGACTTTGCTACTTTTCGGCTATCCAGCGCAGACAAGACTTGGTGGAGGGACTACTGTTTAGCCAGACCAGTTGGGTCTGGACCTTTGACTTGGGCTCAGTTCGCAGAGGTATTTTTGGGGAAGTTCCTTCCCATTACTCAGCGAGAGGATCTTAGGAGGCAGTTCGAGCGCCTCTAGCCAGGCATGCATTGATGCTACTCCCCACTGATCGGGAGAGGGTTCGGAGGTTCATTGAGGGATTGGCCTAGCCTATACGACTCTAGATGGCCAGGGAGTCAAGTACTGATATTTCATTCCAGGATGCGGCCAATGTGGCCAGGAGGATTGAGATGATTTTGTCACAGGGAGGTGGTCAGGGGGCTGACAAGAGACCCCGTCATTTTGGTAGATTCAGTAGAGCCTCATCTGGAGGCAGGGATTCTTTCAGCAGGGGTCATCCACCCGACCTTTTCAGTCATCACTTCAGGTATCTCCCCGTGCACTGCCAGCTCATGTTAGTGCACCATTAGCATCTATCAGTGCACAGCCGCTTCAGAGTTACCGGGGTAGTTATCAGGGTCGTCAGGTCCAGTTCCCGAGTCATCAGCCACAGCAGCAGAGATCTTGTTATAGTTGTGGTAGCCCAAGGCACATTTCAATATATTTCCCCCGAGCTTCGAGTCGACCCCAGTATCAGGGTTCCCGTTCCTTGGTTCCCGTAGCGAGTACACCCTTACCCCTTCATCCAGCTAGAGGTGGTAGTCGAGGTGCCAGAGGTGGTGGTCAGGTTCATAGAGATGGAGTACAGGCCACGAGGGGTAGAGGCCAAGTTGTAGCAGGTGGACCCAGGGATGTTCATATTGGAGAGGCTCAGCCTCGGTGTTATGCTTTTCGTGCTCGTCCTGATGCTGAGGCTTCTGGTGCAGTTATTACAGGTACGGTTTCAGTTTGCAGCCGAGAGGCTTCAGTGTTATTTGATCTGGGTTCTACATTCTCCTATGTGTCTTCATATTTTGCCCCTTATCGGAGTATGCCCCGTGATTCTTTGAGTACTGTTGAACATGTGTCTACACCGGTGGGTGATTCGGTAGTGGTAGATTGAGTCTACCGTGCTTGTTTACTAGTTATTGGTGGTCTGGAGACTCAGGTTGATCTTTGCTTCTTGATATGGTTGACTTTGATGTTATTATGGGGATGGACTGGTTATCTCCCTATCAAGCTATCTTGGACTGTCATGCGAAGACAATGACCTTAGCCTTGCCAGGAGTACCTCATTTAGAGTGGAGATGGACTCCTAGTCATGCTTCTGGTAGAGTTATTTCTTATATGAAGGATCAGGGCATGGTCGAGAAGGGTTGTTTGGCCTATTTGGCCTATGTTCGTGATTCTAGTGCTGAGGTTCCTTCTATCGAGTCTGTGCCCGTGGTTCGTGATTTTTCAGATCCCTGCTGACCTGCCGGGTATGCCACTCGACAGGGATATTGATTTTTGTATTGAGTTAGCTGAGGGCACTCAGCCCATTTCTATTCTCCCGTATTGTATGGCTCTGCTAGAGTTGAAGGAATTAAAGGAGCAATTACAGGATTTGTTGGATAAAGGCTTCATCAGGCCTAGTGTTTGTCCTTGGGGTGCTCCGGTAATGTTCGTGAAGAAGAAAGACGGCTCAATGAGGATGTGTATTGACTACCGACAGTTGAATAAGGTTACTATCAAGAACAAGTATCCTTTGCCGAGGATTGATGGTTTATTTGATCAGCTTCAGGGTGCTACGGTATTCTCTAAGATAGACTTGAGGTATGGTTATCATCAGCTGAGGATCAGGGTGTCTGATGTGCCCAAGATGACTTTTCGCACTCGTTATGGGCATTATGAGTTTTTGGTCATGTCGTTTGGGTTGACTAATGCCCCCGCTGATTTTATTGAGTTGATGAATCGGGTATTCAAGCCTTATTTGGACTCGTTCGTTATTGTTTTCATTGACCATATTTTGATATACTCTCGCAGCCGAGGGGGGCATGAGCAGCACCTTAGAGTCGTCCTCCAGACTCTGAGAGATCGGCAACTATATGCCATGTTTTCTAAGTGCGAGTTCTGGTTGAGTTCTGTGACATTCTTGGGCCACTTTGTATCGGCAGATGGCATTCAGGTGGATCCGAAGAAAGTTTCAGCAGTTAGATATTGGCCTAGGCCCACCTCAGCCACATAGATTCGGAGCTTCTTGGGCCTAGCAGGCTATTATCACCAGTTCGTGGAGGGGTTTTCATCTATAGCAGCCCCTATGACCAATTTGACGCATAAAAGTGTTCAGTTCAGATGGTCTGAGGAGTGTGAAGCGAGCTTTCAGAAGCTCAAGACAACATTGACCACGACACCAGTGTTGGTATTGCCCACAGGTTCAGGTTCGTATACCGTGTATTGTGATGCTTCACGGATTGGACTTGGTGTGGTATTGATACAGGAGAGCAAGGTTATAGCCTAGGCTTCTCTTCAGTTGAAGATTCATGAGAAGAACTATCCAGTCCATGATTTGGAACTTGTAGCTATTGTTCATGCCTTGAACATTTGGATGCACTATTTGTATGGGGTGTCGTGTGAGGTATTCACTGATCATAAGAGTTTGAAATACTTGTTTAAGCAAAAGGAGTTGAATATGAGGCAGAGGAGGTGATTAGAGTTGCTGAAGGATTATGATATTACAATTCTCTATCATCCGGGAAAGGTCAATGTGGTGGCCGATGCCTTGAGCCGGAAGTGAGTCAGCATGGGTAGTTTGGCTTATCTATCAGTTGGAGAGAGACCTTTGGCTTTGGATGTTCAGGGGTTAGCCAATCAATTTTTTAGATTGGAGTTTTCTGAGGGTGACAATGTTTTGGCCCATACCGTCACTCGTTCTTCATTGCATGATCGAATTCGTGCCAGGCAGTATGATGATCTGCATTTTTGTGCTCTTAGAGATGCGGTTCGTCACGGACGTGCCAATCAGGTCACAGTTTATGTTGAGGGAGTTTTGAGATTGCAGGGTCGTATAGGTGTTCCTGATGTGGACAACATTCGTGAGTTAATATTGCAGGAGGCCCATAGCTCCCGGTATTCCATTCATCCGGGTGCCGCGAAGATGTACCAGGACTTGAGGAAACATTATTGGTGGCGTAGAATGAAGAAGGATATCGTGGCTTATGTAGCTCGGTGCTTGAATTGTCAGCAGGTTAAGTATTAGCACCAGAGACCCGGTGGTTTGATGCAGCAGATTCAGCTTCCCGAGTAGAAGTGGGAGCGTATCACGATGAATTTTGTAGTTGGGCTCCCACGGACCCAGAGGATGGTTGATGCAGTATGGGTTGTTGTGGATAGGCTGCCAAGTCAGCACATTTCATTCCGGTGGCGGTTTCATCTTCAGTGGAGAAGTTAGCTCAGATCTATATCAGAGAGATTGTCATATTACATGGTGTGCCCTTATCTATCATATTAGACCGAGGAACTCAGTTTACCTCCCATTTCAGGAGAGTATTTTAGAGAGAGTTGGGCACTCAAATTGAGTTGAGCACATCATTTCATCCTTAGACGGACGCACAGTCCGAGCGCATTATTCAGATTTTGGAGGATATGTTGCGGGCATGTGTTATTGATTTTTGTGGTTCATGGGATCAGTTCTTGACTTTAGTTGAGTTTGCCTAAAACTACAGTTACCAATCGAGCATTCAGATAGCTCCGTATGAGGCGTTGTATGGTAGGCGATGTCGGTCTCCAGTCGGATGGTTTGAGCTCGGAGAGGCTACATTATTGGGTTCTGAGTTAGTCCAGGATGCCTTTGATAAGGCAATGATCATTTAGGATAGGCTTCGTACAGCTCAGTCTAGGCAAAAGAGTTATGCAGATCGTAGAGTTCGAGATTTGGCTTTTATGGTAGGAGACCAGGTGTTCCTTCGAGTGTCGCCTATGAAGGGCGTGGTGAGATTCGGAAAGAAGGGCAAGTAAAGCCCTAGGTATATTGGTCCATTTGAGATTTTGGACAAGGTAGGAGAGGTGGCCTACAGACTTGCCTTGCCACCGTATTTATAAGCCGTGCATCCAGTGTTTCATGTATCTATGCTCCGGAGGTATATTGCAGATCTATCTCATGTTCTTGACTTCAGCGGTGTCCAGTTGGACAAGGATCTGACTTATGAGGAGGAGTCGGTAGCAATATTAGATAGGCAGGTTCGCCAGTTGAGGTCGAAGAGTTATCCTTCGATCCGTGTTCAGTGGAGAGGTCAGCCTGCCGAGGCAGCCACTTGGGAGTCCGAGTCCGATATGAGGAGTCGTTATCCCCATCTTTTCTCAAACTCAGGTACTTTTCTATGTCCGTTCGAGAACGAACGTTTGTTTTAGAGGTGAAGATTGTGATGACCCAAAAGGTCATCCTAAGTAATTCTAGCTAAATCTGTGTTCCGAGGCCCCGAAAGCCTCCGTTAATCTCACCTCGATATGTATGCGCAGCCTAGGCGTGTTGCCGGGAAGCTTTTATGTGAAAACTTGATGAAAATGGAATTTTATGATAATTGAATGAATAAAGTTGACTTTGGTCAACATGTTTGGTAAACGGACCCAGACCCGTGATGTGACGGTCCCAGAGGGTCCATAGGAAAATATGGGACTTGGGCGTATGCCCGGAATCGAATTCTGAGGTCCCAAGCCCGAGAAATAAAATTTTAAAGAAAATTGTTTTCTGAATAATAAAGGATTTTGAAAATGAATTATTATGTGAAAACTGTGTTACTGGGCCCGTATTATGGTTTCGGAGCCCGGAACAGGTTTATTATATGTTATTTGTTTTATCTGTGAAATTTGGTGTAAAACGGACTTGAAATGACGTGTTTCGGATCAAAATTGGAAAAGTTAAGCTTTATGAAGTTTTGAGAAAATTCTATGATTTTTAAGGTTTAATTCCTTGTTTTTGATGATATTTTTGTGATTTAAAAGCTTGAATAAGTCCGTAGGATGTTTTGGGAGTTCTGTGTGTTTTTGGTTTTGAGCCCCGAGGGCTCGGGTGAGTTTCGGGTAGCGAACGGGGTGTGAAAAGTCATGAAAAATCTGCTGTTTCTCCTGTTTATGGTGTCAGGCCTTTTCTTCAGTGCGATCGCATATGCATCTCCACGATCGCACAACATTAGGTCGGTAGGGGCAAAGTTTACTCTATGCGATTGCATAGAGTTGTCCGCGATCACATAGTGTGTAGGTGTGATAGGGTGGGGGCTGGGTAGTTACTCAGTGCGATCGCACTGCCCTTGTACGCGATCGCAGTAGTATAGGTCCAGGCTTTACTGCGGTCGCAGCCTTTGTCTGCGATCGCACTTCACAGGATCCCTGACTCTATGCGATCACACTCCCTTTACCGCGATTGCATAGAGTTATTTCGCCCAGCTATAATTTTAACCCCAAAACAGACTTTAATACGGGAATTTCTAAATTTCAGTCTTCTCCTCCATCCTCAACCCCCATTGACGAGCCTTAAACCAATTCGTCCTCCATAGCCTCTTGGGTAAGCTTTCTACATCAATTTCTCCCATTTTACTTCCATAACCTCTAGAAATCTAGGCCAAAAATCATAAAATCAAGTAGAAATTAAGGGTTTTGGGTAGAGTTAGTACTTATGGGATTTTGGGTGATTCAACCTCAATTTGGGGTCGGATTTTAAAACAAATTATATATTCTAACTCGTGGGGATATGGGTGACCGGGTTTTGGTCCGAGCCTCGTGTTTGAACCAAGCGGGCCCGGGGTCGAATTTCGGTAATTTTGGAAGAATGCTAGAAATTGAATATCTAGACTATGGGATTGTGTTATTGAGTTTTAATTGATATTATTGAATTAATTATGCCTAGATATCGTTGTTTCGGAGTCGGATTATAAAGGAAAGACGGTCTTAGAGGGTTGATTGCTATACTTTGGACCGAGGTAAGTGTCTTGCCTAACTTTGGTGAGGGAGTATGTATTATTTGCTATGTGCTAAGTGATGATCATGTCCATTGCATAGGTGAGGTGACGATTACCTATGGAATGTGTGTCAAGCATGTCCGTGAGTCTATTTTGATAGAAATTGCAGTATTTCTCCCATGTTTAGCATATTATAAGATTTTCTCTACTTGTTAACTCATTCTTGTTGAAAGTATTGGCTGTTGAGTTTGAAAAGTGTTGATACGATTGATAATCCAAGTGTAGATTATACGATTGAAGTGATTGGTTATAGCTGAGACCCTTGCCGAGCATTTATTGAGTTATTAATTGATGTTTTTCCCCTTGCCGGGTGTTTTGAACTGTCAATTTCCACTATGATGTACTCCTTGCCATTATATCTGTTATTGTTTAGTGAGGAAGAGTGTAAATCACGAAGGGTGATGCCGTGCCATGATATCTGATTACATTGCATAGTAAGGAACAGTGTAAAGCACGAAGGGTGATGCCATTCCATGATTCATATTGATTATAAGCACGAAGGTTAATGTTGTGACATGACTTTTATTGATTATAAGCACGAAGGTTAATGCCGTGACATGATACATAGTACATTGCATTGTGAGGAAGAGAGTAAAAGCACGAAGGATGATGTCGTGCCATGACATTTGATTACATTGCATAGTGAGGAAGAGTGTAAAGCACGAAGGGTGATGTCGTGCCATTGTTTACATTTCTGGTACTTATACTTGTTTCGTTGGCCATTGTGTTAGATTGCCTCCCTTGTCTACTTCTATCTGTCAATTTGACTGCTTCATTTCACTTGTTCCCCTTTACTGCTCCCGCATCCCTTACTTGTCTGCTTATCTCTTGCCTTGTATTATCCCTATTACCTGCTGTAGAATAGGAGAGGTTATCGTTATTGTCAAGTCTAGCCTCGTCACTACTTCGGCCCTAGGATAGGCTCGGCACTTACTCAGTATATGGGGTCGGTTGTACTGATGCTACACTGCACTTCTTAATGTTATGCAGATCCCGCATCCGGACCCAGTGGACCGCATTGAGGGAGTCATCTTCAGTCCACCCAAAGCTTCAAGGTATACCGCTGGCGTTCGTGGGCCTTGGTGTCTCTTCTGCGTTTGGATTCCTTATTGTCTTACTTTTTCTCCTAGTTTCAAGACAATTATATATTTCTTTTCAGACTCTGTATTTAGCACTCAGTTTAGATAGTCCGTGAGGTTGTGACACCCCGGTTTTGGGATTATGCGATGTTTTTATCTTTACTATTTCATTACACATTTTCAGAGTATGGTTACATTTTCGCTGTTAAAGTTATGAAGTATGTTGGTTATTTCAGTTAAGATTTGAAGGGTATTAAATTTTACTACTGTTAGATTGATTTAAAAATATTATCGTGTAGTTTACGTTGGCTTGTCTAGCGGGTTCAATGTTAGACGCAGTCACGGTCTGAAAGGTGGGATTTCGGGTCGTGACAACTCTGCCTTCCGAGACTAAACGTTGTCTCCATCCGCATTTACATGTTGCATAAGGCTACCATTCTGCCTTCCGAGATTAAACGTTGTCTCCATCTGTATTTACATCTTGCATAAGGCTACCATTCTACCTTCCGAGACTAAACGCTCTCTCCATCTGCATCCGCATTGCATAAGGCTACCATTCTGCCTTCCGAGACTAAACGATGTCTCTATCTGCATCTGCATTGCATAAGGCTACCATTCCGCCTTCCGAGACTAAACGCTGTCTCCATCTGCATTTTATTTCTTGCATATGTCTACCATTCTGCCTTCCGAGGTTAAGCTTTACCTCCATCAGCATTTGCATAAGGCTACCATTCTGCCTTCCGAGGCTAAACGATGCCTCCCATTTACTTTTTAAAAAGCAACCACTGCCTCAAGCATTATTTATTTCGCTTTTATTTCGAGCTAAGCTCTGCCCCTTTAATTCGCAAGACTAATCTGTGTCTTGTTAGCATCAAACTGTTACATCTTCATGGGCTGAAATATCGCAAACTCATCCAAAGGCGCCATCGTTCGGAGGCACCATCTTCATTGCCCGAGAACACCATGTCATGACCTGAGGATCTCTTTTACCAATTTGCATATCATTATTCAAAGGAATCATGGTTTAGAGTCACCATCTTCATGGCCCGAGAACATCATTTCATGGCCTGCGAATCCTGCATCAAGCAATTCATGGCCCATGACATCATGGCCTAAAGACGTCATCCTTAACCGTCCAAAGACAACATTAATAGTCCAACGAGAATTTTCATCATGTTTAAATTGCGCACGATATATGCTTGTATTGTTCATTAGCAGGTAATCCGGCTAGCAATAATCATCCAGGCCGGAGCGGTCCCGCTCCAGTTCTCCCAACTACGCTGTTTGTTCACCCAACCTTGCACTTTGCGTCCGTCCTTGTAAAACTGCACTGGTATACTTCACCGGAGACTCCTGAACTACATACGACATGATTCCTGTAAAACCAGGGATATGTAGGCAGCTCAGAAACAAGGGTGCAACCCCAATCTGTCGAACCATTTCTGCTCGGTCAAAATTGGCCATCATATCTTTACCCGACAACTCTTTCATTCTTCCCGGGTAAAGAGGGGCAGTTGTTGATACCCAATTTTTCCTCGAAATTATTTTCAAACTTACATTTTACATTCAAAATCACTTTTCATAATGAATGATATTTTTCATAATTTTTCATATTTTTTATCAATTCATTTTCCTATTTATTTAGTATTTTCGTATTCAATAATTATTCATAAATTATATTATAAATAATTTCAAAATTTTTCCCAGCTCAATATATCATTTTCAATCCTATTTAATCCTATTAGCATTTAATTATTTCACAAGTTAACCAATTAGGCACCATTTAGCTATAATTACACAATTTTTGCATATATGGCCTAATTGTGCATTTATGCTATTTTAATTCCATAATTAGTCGTTTTATATTTTTATATTAGCCAATTACCTTAAATTTCACTTACTTAGAATTAATTGTATTTTTTACATCATTATTAGCTATTTTATTAAGTATTTTATTCTATTTTTCATGGGTATTTAAAATCTAGCCACTTTTAATTTCTTTTAATTTCAACCCAATCCCCAACCCTTTAACCCAATTAACTACCCAGCCCAACTAATAGCCTACCTGACCTAACCCCAAACCAATCTGAGCCGTTGATCAAATTAGATCAACGACCCAGATTATTATTTCCTTAATTAACTCTAACCTAACCCCTGGACCCCTCTCATTTCTCACTGACTCACATCTCTCTACTCTCATATCTCTCTCTCTAGTCTCTTCTAGAGACTTCTGTCTCTTCAGGTTCCGATGAATTTCTTCATCTTCTCCGGCCATCCCTTCGCCGGAGACCTTGAAGCATTCATCACCTCCTGCTTCTTATGGTTCTCTTATGCCGGTAATGTCATCCCTAAAGCCCTCGAAGGGCGAGGACCCGTCTACTCACACCTATGGGGTTCCTATTTACTTCAAGCCTCCAAAGCTTGATTTCGAGTAAGGTCTATGACCTTTGAGGCTCGAGCCAGTACCGTTCAAGGTTCTTCTCATCTTCTCTGAGGTTTTCTGTAAAACCCTAATGTTTGAAACTTTTGATTCTTTTAGATCTACAATAGATTTGTGCCTATTATGAGTTATTATGATGTTTCTTTAAAGGTTTTCTATTTTTCCTAAGCGGTTCTTCACTTTTAACTAGGTTTCCGAAACCTTTTTTCCAAAATGGTTTTCTTTGTCGATTTTAACACTATCTCATGATTTTCCCTCATGTTTATTATTATTGAAATCTTTTCCTTACGGTTTGGTCAGTATATGTGTTTGATTGTCATGAATTGCTTGAATTTCTAGTGATTTTACTCTGTTTTCCCATTAGGGTTTATGACTCTTCGAACCTAGCCTCAATTGCTTGCCTGATATGGTCTGGAACTTTCCTCTTATATGGTAACTTACCTTAATAGTACTTACCTACTAGCCGTTTGAGTACAACCTTCAATTAAGGGATGCTTAATTACTTGTCATGACTACTGTTTTACCTTCTTTCCTTATTTGCCACTCACCGTTTGAATGATTCCCTTAAGTCTAGGGATACTTACAATTAATTGATTCTCTGAGTCCCATAATTACTGGGCAGTCTGATTTCTTTACCTTATTCCTTTTACCTAGCTCCAACTATATATATGCTCTGTCTGTGCATTGATCAGACGAACATTGTGGTTCAAAAAACTATGTCTAAGAAATCTCTGCTCTATTTCTCTTGTGGTATTTTCTACTGTCTAATTGTTAGCCATCTGCAAGCCAAGGCTAACCATTGTGCTATCCCTCTTGTTGTTTCGTTTTGCTTGCGTTCCTCTTTACTGGTATGTCCTACTTTAAATTCAAATCTTCAACAACAATATGATTCTCTATTTGTTTCAGTTCCTGTTGTTCCTGGTCTGCTTCTATTTGTGGTTTGTTTGTGAAACCTGTAATTAAAATACATCACTAGCATGCTATTATGTCTCCCCTTTCCCTTGGATTATTATACCCCCTTTATGTTTGTTCCTGAGCATGTCTTACCAATTGTCTCTTACTTGTTGTATACTTACTATGTCTCATGAACCCCAAATCCCAATCACCCCTCTATGGGATTTTGCTCTTTATGTCTGGTTTTGTGATTATGCCAGTGTCAGTTGTTTCTGAGTATGTTTAAACTAGTCCTAGACCTTTGCTGGGTTATGTGTTTGCAGCTAAATGTCCTATGTGTTCCAAACCTCCACTGCCCCTGTGTGTGACTAATGAATTTGCTTGATTCTATGAGCATTGTTGAATTTGTTTGGTCCTATGTATGGGCTGTTAGTTGCCTTACTTTCTAAAATCTACTACTCTTTATTATTTTCAAAATCATTTCAAACAAGTCCTTTTAACATTTTTTTCTACTAAAAATCTTTGCAAACTCATCCCTTGCACTTTACTTTATTCCTAGATCCCTAAGTTCCACCCCCTCATTGTGAGCACTGCTTTGGGAACCTCTTGAGTTCCCTCTGAACTCCGACACACTGAGGCTGGTATTTCCACACCGCACATGTTTTACTCCTGATTACTAAGTGTGGGTGTGAGCATTGCCCGGGAGCTCCTGAGGTCCTTAGAGATCTTTGACACACCCGCACCATGAAAGGCTATGAAACACCAAAGGCATAGAGGTTCAGAGGATTTGGACCTATTGAAGCTCCCTATAGAATAACTTCTTGTTTTTCACTTTGTTATGTAATTAATAACTCCTGGCTTGTAATAATTTGTAAACAACTTATGGGGCTGGATAGTGAAATGTGAGGGGATAACTATGCATGCTTAGTTACTATAAAGGGTAGAAACCATGTTTTAGGCTTTTAATCCCTTATCTGCGCAATAGAGATCATGTGTAGGTTCATATCCATGCATTAGAAATCATGTTCCTTAGGATCTATGTATACTGTTTTAGCATGTTCATCCTCATATCATTTAGAAGATCCTGTGTTAAAATAGGTCAATAATTGGTATTTTTGCATTACTTTATACGCTGCCATGTACACCTAGGGATCATGTATTAGGTTCAACAAACTAATAAACAAGTGGTTTCCTAAAACTGCGATGCAATACGAACACTTAGATATCCTGCCTTAGGAAAAACACATTGTTAATAAATAGGTCCTTCTACATATTTTTGAAATCATGTTCTGGAACTGAAATATTCGTGCATGTAGAATATCATGTTTAGGTCCTGCATCATTCTGCATCTTCTTTTCATTATATGTCATGCGTTAGGATTGCATTTATATTCGCTTAGGCATCCCCTAACTTGATTCTTGATAAAATTAGACTCATCCTGTTTGGTAACTATTTTTTGAAATCTGAACACCTAGAATAATATGCTGAGTAATATGATTCAAACAATTTTATGTAATAACTGGCACGCCTAGGCAAGCCTTAGGTGTTCGATCTGTTAAAACTGGAAATATACTTCTTCATATATGCTGCTCAATTATCTACAGGTTAAAATCAGTAAGCAAAACTGATAAAATTCCTTCTCTGAATTAAGTAATAAAACTGCGTCTCAATTGCACTCCAGTTTCGCCTAGATATCATGCTTTAGGATTCTGAAGTTAATAAGGCCTTTACCTGTATTTGAGTCGTGCTAAATTATATGCATAATCTGTGGAGGAATATTTTGGCCTCGTGTCTGCTTTATGTGTTTCCCTTTATCTGCAGTCCTAATTGTTATTGTTTATCGCTTAGAATCTTTCCCTTTAAACCTAAGGGTCAACTTAGTACCTCCTTTAGGATAGTAGTCCTAACCTCCTCCGGGACTGATAGGATGGGACGGGTAATAGCACGCAATAGACTCATGACCAAACACGTGCTTTAATTACCTTCACGGGGAGTGAAAGGGTAGAATATGGATATGATGATCGATGTGCTAATACCACGTGTAGCCCCTCATTGAGGAGTGTCTATTGGGTATTGCATTGATGTGATCCGTATTATTTCAAACCTAGGATATCATTTCTTTCAAATGCTAGGCTATGATCTTTTTCAAAAACTTCGTCGTTTTCATAATTGTTTTGTAAACACTTGGTCGTTTAATATTTGAAATACCCTCTTACTTGAGCCATTTTCTTGTTATTTGCTAATTGTACAAATTCACAAAAGCTATTTGGCCGGGAACCACATCTGTGGATCCTGAGGGGTGCCTAACACCTTCCCTTTGGGAAAATTTCAAGCCCTTACCCAATCTCTGGTAATGCAAACTAGTTTCATGAGTTAATTACTCTAGGTGCCCTAACGCACCTCAAACCCGTTAGGTGGAGACTCTCTCCTTTTAACACTCTTTCCTTAAAAGAGTTGTCAATGTCATAAACCCGATTCCGCGAGGAAAAATGGGGCACGATAGGAAGGATCCGACCCTCCGGAGTCTTACGTGCAAGTAGTGGGTGCAGACATAGTATTTCTTATATGTGCTTGATGATGGGTAGTTATGCCATGCAAACGTATTTCATGTTAACTAGTAATTGACCTGCTTTATCTGTGTTGGGTTATTGTCACGACCCGAACTACCAAGTCGTGATGGCGCCTATCGCAGTAATAGGCTAGCCGACTCATGATCCAAAACACACAATGATTCATTTCAATAATCTATTTTCTAACCTTTTAATCATAAAGCTTTTGTAAGAAAATAAAAAAACAAGGAAAAAGAAAACAAATGCGGAAATAACAGCACGACACCGGGTGTCACTAGTCATGAGCAACTACGATGCAAATCTGATAGTGCTAGGTCCAATACAGTCTAAAAAGAAAAGAAATCTAATAGAAGTGACTACCGGAATATAGGAGGGAGAAGAGCAAGTCTGCGGTCACCATGCAACTACCTTTAACTCCGAGATCAACAGTAGATGAATCAACACTCACTCGAATGTCCCGTGACACCTGGATCTGCACACAAGATGCAGGGAGTAACGTGAGTACGACAACTCAGTAAGTAACAAACATAAGTAAAGATTGAGCAGCAGTGACGAGCAGTAAAATCACATAGAGTTCATGATATAAAGTCCCAGTGAAACAAAATAATGTCTAATCAGTGTTCGAGTCAAAACATCTCGTAAAAACTTCAGTTTTGATAGAAAACATGTATAGGTATTTTTCAACAGTTTCAATAGAGGCTTAAATAAAAAATAGAGTGAAGATAATGAAGTCATAGACAAGTCCCTCAAGCAAAATATCACGCATAAACAGCCCATCAGGCAAGCCTCACAGTCACTCATAAACAGCCTCTGGGGTATACCTTACAATCACTCATACCAACTGTCGCACCCCCTTTTTTCCCTCTTAAAGCGGAGAGATCGGGTTTATGACATTTTGGAAAACTCCTTTTGAAGGAAGAGGGTTAAAGGGAAGAGTCGCCACCTAATGATTTTTATGGTGCGTTAGGGCACCAAGATTAGTTAACTCATAAGGCTAGTTTGCATTACCAGAGATTGGGTAAGGGCTTGAAGTTATCCCAAAGGGAAGGTATTAGGCACCCCTCAGGATCCACAACTGTGGTTCCCGACCAAATGGTTTTCGTGAATTCGGACAATAAGCAAATTACAAGTAAGGCTCATATAAGAGGGGATTTCAGAAAAGTATTGAAGTTTATTAAAAGTTGAAAGAAATCGAAAGTAAATATTTGAGAAGAGACGTCCTAGGTTTTAAGTAATATGGATCACATCAATGCAATACCCGATAGGTAGAGCTACACGTGGTATTAACGCATTGGTCATCACATCCATATTCTACCCTTTCCCACCCCGCGAAGGTATTTAAAACGCGTGTTGGTCACGAAACTTATTGCGTGCTATTACTCGTCACATCCTATTAGTCCTGGAGGAAGTTAGGGACTACTATTTCTAGAGGGTGAGTACTAGGCTGAACCCCTAGGTTAAAAGGACAAAATTCTAAACAAAAAAAAAATTAGGACTGCAAATACAGGGAAGAACATAGAGGCAGATATGAGGCTCAAATATTCCTCCACAAGCGGTACACATAATTAGCACGACTCGACCACAAATGAGGTCTTAAATTTCAGAACCTAAGGCATGATGTCTAGGTGTGAATACAGTAATGAGGCAGTGTTATTACAGAGTTTCAGAGAAAGGATTTTTACCATTATCAAACTATTGATTTCTTATCTGTAATTAGCCAGATAGTAACAAAAGAGGAATAGTTTTCCAGTTTTAACAAGTGTTAATACCTAAGGTTTGCCTAGGCGTATTAAAATACTCCAATTATACTGCCTGGTTTCAGAAAATAATAGTTAGACAGGGTGAGTCTATTTTATTATTACGATGCTAAGAGTTTAAACAAGTATGGATGCAGGTCCTGAAAACATGATATCTAAATGCAGGCAGGTTGTAGAATGATGAAAACCTATGCATGCTGTTCTAGATGCATGAGCGTTTTCAGTATTAGAATCTATTCTTTTTAGCGAGATTCATTAGCACAATCTTTTGAATGAAAGCAGAACATACAGAGATGTAATTCCTTGTTAAGTTACTGAAACCTAATACATGATTTCTAAGTGTTCACAACAGTATGTTTTTAACACATGATTTTGGCATAGATAACATGAGCATGCTGAGAACGATTCCTAAGGTAACATGATTTCTAATGCAAGATTCAATAGTTGATGTTATTATTTAACCTAAAACAGGATTTCTAGATGAAGCAATTGTGAAAATGCAGAGGCAGTAACATTATAACAACCATTTCTATTGTTGCTTAACTAGGAACCTGATTTCTAAGTGGATATGAGTACTATGGGGATGCTGGAATAAATAAACCTAAACATCAGGGTATCTAATGCATGAATGAACTATATTCCTAAGCATGGTGGCTATTGCACATATAAGAATAAACCTACAAGCATGGTTTCTACCCGTATCTATACTAAGCATGCATAACCCCACCCATTTCACTATCCAACCCAGAGTCGTTTTTACAATAAATTATTACAGACCAACATTGCACAAATTACATAAGTAAATAGGAAAATTAAGAAGTTACACTATAGGGAGCCTAATAGTAGGCCCAAGTCTCCAGATCCAACAATGCCATATGACATGACCTTTTATAACCAAGGTGTGTCGGAGTTCCTAAGGACCTCAGAGGATCCCAGGCAGTGCTCACACCTCGGGTACCTTAGCCAGTAATGAGTAGGTGCAGTGTGGAATGCCAACCTTGTGTGTCAGAGTTCAATGGGTACTCAAATGGTCCCCAAGGCAGTGCTCACACGAAGTAGCAGAACTTAGAAACTAGGAGTAGTGAGATGTGCTCATAGTTTTTAGAAGGAGTTGAGATGAAAAGAGTTTTCTGACATAATTGTTTTGAAAAATAGCTTTAGATAACAACATAAGAGTTTGTTTTATGAAACTAGTTTGAAGAGGAAAAGAGACGGGACAATCAGCAACTTAGAAAACATACATAATGCAGGAAACAAACACAAACAAGGAAAAGGGGATTGGGGACAAGTAATACATCTGTGAAAGCATAGTTGCACATAAGTTAACATCAGAGAAGGCTTACAGAACTTAACTAGTTACAACAATGATCTATCACAAATGCTCATGCCAACGAGTTTAATAGCATTATATTAAGGGGGTGCCAGACAGAGTTACACATTAAGTTCAAAGGAAAGGTTCAAGATTACATAGTAACTAGGTATCATGAGTACATGCTTGTACTGTCAGGAATTAGGGGGGAGGGGGGGGGGGGGNCTGAAGGGGAAAAGAGATCACATAGACAAGTAGACATGCTAAACATAGAGGGAAATAAATATCACATAGACAAAATAAACATGCTGAACTAAAGGGAGATCACATAGACAAACTAGACATGCAAATTGCAAGGCAAACATCAGAACCACAAGTAGAAGCATAAAAGACATAGAAAGAGTCTTAATACAAACAGAAACATATTGTTTTAGATGCTGTAGGCTTAAACTGAAACCATACCAGTTGAATGAGAGAAATGAAGAGCAACAATGTCACGACCCAAATCCTAATTCAGGTCGCGATGGCGCCAAACAACGGGGTTAGGCAAGCCAATATAGAAACACTAGATGATATTCTCTTGCCCGTCTGATCTATACATGTCAGAAATTATAAATTTTAAACAATTAACATAATGCTAGAATAATACGACCTTAAAATCATAAAAATATGAAAGCACAGGGCCAAACCTAAGCACATATACAGATACACAACCCAAAACCCAAAATACAAACTGCGTGTGTGCCAGGAACTAGTGTCACGAGAGTCAAGGCAACTACTGAATATACAATAACTACAATATATACAGAGTCTCAGTCTGAATGAAAGAACTCCAGGGTGCTTCTAGGAAGTCGCCGGGAAAGCAGCTCACCGTGAAGTATGACCACACTATCAATATCTAGCACTGGCCTGATAATCAGACGTACCAGCCTCTGGACCTGTACAGTCAAGTACAGAAAAGAAAAGAAAGTGCAGCATGAGTACATAAATAAATATGTACCCAATGAGTATCTCGTCTAATCTCGAAGAAGTAGTGACGAGAGGTCGACTCAATACTCACTAAGGTCCGACAATGATAATAATAAACAAGATATAAGGAAAGCAGTAGGCATGTAAGACAAATAAACATCGAATGCATCAATATGAGGTATCCAAATACGGTTGAAATCCAGCAAGTACTGTATCCGTCGTGGCGTACGGCCCGATCCCATAGTGTAATCACTCTCATCACTCCGCCGTGGCGTACAACCCGATCCCATAGTGTAATCACTCTTATCACTCTGCTGTGGCGTACGACCTGCTCCCATAGTATAATCACTCTCATCACTCCGCCGTGGCGTACGACCCGATCCCATAGTGTAATCACTCTCATCACTCCGCCGTGGCGTACGACCCGATCCCATAGTGTAAAACAAGAACAATGGAAACGAGTGAAGTACTACTATCCTTTAGATGAAACATCGCCAATTACAACAGAAGCACAGAGCATATTTACATGATGACAGGGAAAAAAATGAACATGCTGTGGCCTAACAACCCGGACAAAGAAATAATAGCCACTACGTATGGACTCTCGTCACTTGGTGCGTACGTATCCCCCAAACAAGTACACATAGAATTTAAAGTTACCTAGGGGGACAATTCCCTCTTACAAGGTTAGAAAGGAGACTCACCTCGTGACGATATCACCCCTCGGATCAAGGATGCGCCTGAATCTCCAAAATCTACCCTCGACGGCTCACAACTAGCCAACATAGTATAATTGATTCAATTTCAGTTCCAAGAAGGAGAATTAGCAAGAAATCCTAAAATTCAGCATTCTTGAAGGTTTTTCGAATTTCGACCCCGGGCCCACACGTTCAGATTTTGAAAATTCTTGAAGGAATCAATTACTCGGAGTCCAAGGATCATAATTATGCAAGTCCTTTCTAGAATTCATGGCAAAAATGAGAAATTCATAATTTTCCAAAATCCCTAAATTTCTATCAATTTCTATGAATTTTTAGGATAATTAGGAGGGAATTTCATTAAGAATTGATGTTAAAAATCATTAAAACTAAAGAATTAACTTACCTTGATGACAATGGTGGAACACCCTCTTGAAATTCTCTCAAACCTTGAGGA